>JAYESA010000591.1:0-138175 GCA_036927795.1 Iris macrosiphon | reverse complement strand
GGTTCGGTACGATACTACGACATTTACGCTCCGAAATTAGGCTATCTTTCAAAATTCTTAGACTTTCGGACATAGACTCCTTTATATTTCTAGCTCCAAACACAATAATATAACCGACTCGGATCAACTATCCGTAGAATTGACATTGGTCAAAGCCCCTTTGGTGGAAAAACTGTACATCGGTCACACACAGTTAATATGATAGACAGTAAATACATAGAAGCACTAAAATTAAATTACACAAAATTTTAGCATGTATACCCTACCTTGTACAGAGCATAATTCCTATTATATGAATCCAAATACCATCAAATTATATACGGTTGAAAAGTTTATAAAATTATTTCGATTTCTGTTCAGACATAATTTAATTTTGGCAACGTTTAATTAGTCAAAACTGGCCTACGAAATAAGGTGTATAATGTCCTAGATTTCGATTCCAGAATTTTACGTCGACGGCGCACGGTCAATAACTCCTATTATATACACCCAAATGCTATCATATCATATATGGTTGGAAAGCTTACGAATTTCCAACAATTATTGTTCAGACATATCGTGGTTTTGAAGAAGTTTAATAGGTCGAATCTAGCCTACATAAAAATGTGTACATAGGTTCTAGATCTTGATTCCAGAATTCTACACCTCTGTTGCACGACCCATAACTCTTATCATATAAATTTAAACCTTATCATATCAGATACCATTGGAAAGCTTATCGAATTTTTAACTATTTTTGTTTAGACATAATTAAATTTTGATAGGGTTTAATAGATGAAAACATACTCGAAAAAATACTACGCCATAGGAACAAATTCATTACGTACCTAGTTCTATCTCATATCCAAGCCTCCTACGGGTGTGTCACCTTAACGAAAAACTCTTAAAATCGTGTTCTAAACCACAAATATTAATCTCAAAATTAATATAGAATATAAACTTTATTTTGAATTAATAGAATAACCAAGAACAATATAGAAAAATACATAAAAATGAGATTTGTCTAGAGAAAGGGAGGACTTGCCTTGATTTCTAGGATTTGTTAAGGACGAGAATATAGAGAGCTAGGGTTTGGAGAGGTTTTATGAAGAGGGTGAAAGTAAAGAAGTTAAAGTTTTGTATAAGGAAGAAAGCAACATATATATATATATATATATATATATATATATATATATATATATATATATATATATATATATATATATATATATATATATAAGACCAAACCTTTTACCAAGCAACCATTCCATACTTATCAAATAAAGATTTGTGTGTACTTAACCAATCTAAACCAAGTACCCCACACCCCCTACATGGCCGGTCTTGTATTGAAAGGGTAGTAGCTTCCTTTGGAAGCTTGGAAATTAAGTTAGAAAATAGGGTATTTTGGTAATTTCTAAGTAAAGTTATAATATATTTTAATTAAACCTATTTAGCCTAATCCAAATCAATCATTTATACCAAAATAAATCCCTAATCCACAATGACAAGATACAAAACTAATACTTCAAATAAATCATAATTTTTTTTTGTAAAATAAATAATAATATAATATTAAATTTTTTGGGAACCCGAGAAATTACATTGTTGAAATAATAAAAAAATTTGAAAAGCTATTTTCTTGTAAAACTTTTATTTCCAAATAAATAGTTATAATAATTAAAAATAAATTTTGAAACCAACTATGACACTCTACCCTCAGAAAAATTTCGTACTAAGAATTCAAATTATGCTAAGAGAAGTATATCAAAAGTACTTAGAATTTAAAACAAACCTTGGGTGCCAAATAGATAGGGATACTGCTTCCGCATATCCTCTTTCTGTTTTCAGGTAGATTCACCTGGATAATCCGTACTCTATGCTACTCGTACAAAAGATATACTTTTGTTCTTGAGTATCTTTTCTCTTCTATCCATAATTTTTACTGGTTGTTGTTCTATTCGGAGTGTCGGGCCCACTGTTATCTTCGAATGGTCTAGTATATGATTTGGATCTGGCATATATCTACGGATTTGTGAGATATAAAATACATCATGAATTCTTTCTAGTGTTGGAGGTAATGCCAACCTGTATGATACCTCTCCAATTCTTTCAATTACATCAAAGGGTCCATGTACCTTGGGCTTAATTTTTCTCGAGTTCCAAATTTGATTGTTCATCAAGATGGCAAAATGTTTAAGAATACATGATCGCCAGGTTAAAATTGTAAAGATCTTCAATGTTTATCTGTCCACATCTTTTGCCCGTCTTGAGTTGCCTAAAAATAACTCCTTATGGCTTCATTCTTGTCTACAGTTTGTACCACAATTTTTGGACCTAATAATTAACGTTCACCTACATCACTCTAACATATAGGAGATCGATACTTCATTCCATACAAAGCTTCAAAGGGGTACGTTGCTGTCACCCCAACTTTTTCAAATGAGGGCATTTTGGTCATTTTTGAATATATATATATATTTCTAGTGATTAATAATTATCATAGTGCTATTCAATTTAATTGTACTTTGTATTATTTATTTATTTATAGTAGTAGGCTAGCCTATTAAATAGACTTGACACTAGTGAACCCAATTTGACTTGTCATGACAACTAGTGAGCCTAACATGAACTAGACCCATTAGACCCATTCCCTCTAATTAATTAGTAGGATTAGACTAATTTGCATTAGTGTAGAAACTTTTCAAAATAGTCATCCTTAATTATTCTTCATAATTAGCTAGAGAGGGGCAACTTGGACATTTGTTAGTTGCTTGGAAATGAGGCACTAGGCCGGCCACTATAGGGAGAGAGTTTCTCTCTTTCTATTTTATTTGCACTCACATTTTAGATCCCTAATTTTCTAGATCCCCAATATACTTTATTCCTCCACCATTTCATTTTCATTCCCTCTTATTTTCACCAATCAAGGAGCATTGAAGCTTGGATTTGCAAGGAGCACTTAGGGAAGGATCTTTGGCAAGGAGATCGTGTCCGGATCGTGTCCGTTGGAGCAATTCATTTGGAATCAATCTCCCAATAGGTATGGATCTGAATTTACCTTCATTCTAGCTTCTAAATCATGTATTTGACCATTAGGAACCCTCCCATGGCATATGGCTACCTACAGGAAGAAGTTTTAGGCTATTTGGTTGTGTATTGTGTCTTTTACATAGTAATTTTTGTCCATTTTGGAGGAATTATGAGATTGATGCATCAAGTGTGTATCATAAGACCAATTTGGTCTAGACCAATTTGGTCTAATTAGACTTAGATCGGCGTTGTGGGACTAGCTACGTATCTACAATTGGATGCGAGTAGACCGTATCGCGACACTGTGTGATACTTTGCCATACGGGGCTCATTTTGGTTGAATTGTGTAATTTCTCTTCAATTTCGATTATAACTAGTTATAATAGTTATTTTTAGATGTATTTTATATATGTGGATGATTAATATGGAGAATTTGTGGGTTTTGACAATTGGTTTGAAGAGTATCATGAGTATCCTAATTTTTCTCTCTAGATGCTTGTTGATATGACCATTAGTGTATACTCAAGCAATTATTGGTATATATATATATATATATATATATATATATATATATATATACACATATACATATAGATGTCTACATATACATATATAAACACATATACACAACCATATGCTCTCATATATATATATATATATATATATATATATATATATATATATATATACACACACAAACATACACATATACATATACATATACATATCCATACATATGTATCTATATCTATCTATATACACATCCACATAATACCAAAACTTTTATATATATATATATATATATATATATATATATATATATCATCATACACGCATACACCTATGCGCACACACACACACACACACACACACACACACACACACAACTATATACATACATAGATATATCCACACACACACAGACACACACACACACACACACACACACACACACACACACACACACACACACACACACACACATATATAACCATACACATATACACATATAGATATATCACCTCATACATATATATTCAAACATACATATGCACACATAGATACACATATACATATAGGTATATACACTCATATATACACTTATAAACACATAGACACATAGCTATATATATATACCTATATAATATAATATAGATACATACACAATACATATACATATCATATCTAATATATCATACTAATAGGTATACACAAGTCAATAAATTGAGGAATATAATACAACAAATACGTGGAATGCACCGCACCCGTATCACACTCATTCTATGATACGCTTGCGATACGGCTCCACCACACAACCAAACATACCCCGAAGGATACGAGCAAGTATAAAATACTAATCATGCATAATACGAAGAACCAAATAAACAACTATGTGTCCGTGTCAAGATGTGACAGGCACAAAGCCCCGTGTCGAAAGAAAACCCTCCAAAAATAACCCGTATCGCCACATTATCGGGATACGGCCTACACGTATCCAATTGTGGAGACGAAACTAGCCCCACACAATCAAACACATATCAATTTGGTCTAATTGACCAATTGACAAACACAACATGTGTCAATCTCAGAATTCTCCCAAAATTGACACAAAACACCCATAACTTCCTTCATAGGCCTCCTATGAACCTAATTCCAATTTCTATGGATAGACTATGCATGTGGGGTGGTTCCTTATGGTTAATTCATAGATTTAGAATCTAATTAAAGGAAAAAACTGAATTGTACCTATTGGGAGATGTATTCCCAATAAAATCTCCAAATTGGGTAAAATGAGCCTTCAACTTGTAGATCCTTTCTTCTCTTTATAGATCCTTACTTCCTCCTTGTAGATCCTTACTCTAATAGCCTCTAATGATAATTTGAAAAAAATTTGGGAAAAAATTTGGTGTAGGGATGAAGGAATTTTGTTGAGGGAAATTCTAGATCTAGATTTGGAATAAAAAATGAAGAGAGAGTTTTCACACCCTTTATATAGGCCTCTCTTGCCCCATCCCTTAAGCTATTATATAAAGTCTAAAATACCCCTTGGGGCCTCTCATAAAAAAATTAATTAAGGAGAGAAGGTTCTAGTCTAATGAGTTTAACTTAATTAATTCATCCTCCTAATGAATGAGCTTACTATTGGGCTCAAATCCAACTAAAATTAAATACTAGTCCATGGATCTAATCTAAACTAGTTAGGTCCACTAACACAAGTCCAAAAATAAATCTAACATACTAACAATAAATAAATATTCAACATGCACAATATTTAATTAATTACCAAATGACTAAAATACCCTTTCCTAGAAAATATGGTAGTGACAAGTCTACCCCCTTAGAAGAATTTTGTCCTCAAAATTAAAACTCTCACATCTCTCTCTTGGGCTAGTCATAACCTATTCATACAAATTTTACTATGGTCAAACCCCCATGAATCATAGTCTAAAATAGTCTTATCATATAACATACAATTCTACCATTTTACTGAAAGAGGAACCATACCTAGATGTAGTCTCTAACTATCATGAATTTCAGTCTCTGCCCTGCTGGGGTGTCTCCCTCTACTGGTGCAAGGTAATCTGCTATGCCACCTGTGGCCTATTCTATCACATACTAAGCATTCACTAATCATCAACCTACTCAAGATATTTTTAATACTGAGGGTTACCAAATACTAGTGATATACTATAGTTCTAGGTCATGGACATGCTTCACGCACTGGCACTTGCTACCTAGGAAACTATATAAAACACCGCTAGGATACTACCTCCTTGTTCTGTTTCAGTTCTTGTAATTACCAAATTTTTTTAACCATTCTCTTGCAAGGAACACTTGTATACTTTTTCAATCATGTGTTCTATTAGCACACCCTTGTCTAACTTGAATACCCCCAATAGGATGCCTACTCAAATCTTGTTACTGTATACACAAGGCACTAGCTCTCATTTTAGATGATATCCTTATACCAAGTTACTCATGTCTCTCTTCTACTGCCTGGATTACTTGCACTATTACTTCCAAATAATTTTTTGTCTATATTAACTGATACACCAATCTAATATTATCACACAAGGTACTTACTGTTACTAGCACATTACTCAACTAATCTCTGATATAGAAACACTAGCACTCTTGATATAGTAACACTAGCTTCCTAACTACACAATATATGCCCTTAATGTTCTAGGACACTAGCTTCATTATTAGATCACCTCATCACATTCACTAGAACTCATGATCACTTGCATCCAATACACTCCTATAATACACATATTTTACTTCACTCTCAAAGGCAGGCATATGGTTCCATATCTCTATTGATGTATATATATCTCTCATTAAACCTTTTACAGACTGATACGCTAATTAGTGATACACTATATATCTTTCATGACTAATCTTGATATTTCTCAACCCATGACACACTATTAACACTCAGGCTTCCACTTTCTGATACTCATAAACTTTCACACTGACACTCATCACCCACTGTGCATCTTGCACATAATTTCTAGACACTTCTTCCACATATTGCTTCCAACACATCACTGGCCTCAATATTAGGTAATATACCTATCACTAGTCATATACTGGTATATTTTTATCTACTCATATCAAGGCTCTACTTCTAATCTAAAGAATGATGGAACAAATCCTACAATAACAAGAGTGAATAAGTATTGAGATGATACTTTAAGAACCAATTTGAGATACAACCTGATAATCATACATGTTTGTCCAAAATCATGACACTCAGAATCCTCGCCACGCCAGTAAGTATAGCTGCGATAAACGATAGGTTCCATAAATAGGGTATGCAACTCTATAATTATGTCATCTAGAATCTTCACCACGCCAACCGGTATGGTTGCGAGAAACTTTAAATTTTATAACTAAGATATATATATCTGAAGTCAGGTTCCAACATTTTTGCCACACCAGCTAATATGGCTGCGATAAACTCTAAGCTCCATAACCAAAGCAGACGTTTCACCTTTCTCACTGTCCTCATCAACATATGTCATCAGATGATATCATAATTTAGTCCATAAAATTTATCTCAATATAAAATTAAACTCAACAACGACACTAAAAATTAAATTCAACAACCGATCACCAATAATCAAATTCAATAACAACAAGTGGGAGCGGACGGAAACTAGGAAAAATATTTGAATTGGAAATTATAATAAGATTCTCAAGAGTCGTCCCAAAAATCTCTTAAAAAATTTGTGTGAGTATCCTCTCATCCTAGTATCTTATATCCTATATTCTATCGCAGGCTCGCAGTAGTACAACTAAGTCGTCGCACTAGTATGATATCGCACAACTTGCGAAGACTGACCTGCATGGGCCACCACTAAAAATATGTCATGACCCGCACTCGGTGAAGGGGCATGAGTACGTGGGTACGTCCAGCCTACGTCGCAGCATCGGCGGTAGAATGTTGTCTTGGTCAATTATACTATCTAATTATCTCACAATAATGCATAATCCTCTAATAATATCTCAACTCCAAGAAGAGAGTAATAAACTTAATTCAACACAATACTCAATCATAATTCTATAGCACGATAAGATATCAAGAAAGTCTAACGTAACTATACAATCTAAACAAATTTAACAACAATAGAAACAATAACCAAAATCATAAATATAAGCCAAAAAAAAATCTGGTACCAAAATGCTAAAGAGAACTAACTATGCTAACAAGTGATTCCGGCTAGATCTTTCGGCAGTCACTCCAGAACTAGTGGGTCTAAGTCTGCACCATCTATAGGTCGGTAGTTCGTAGTATGTCGGACACCAATCCTCAAAATCCTCTAAAAAATGTTTTTCAGTCAGGAATGGAGCGAAGTATAACCCAATAGCAGTTTTAATTAATTGATAATGACTATAAACACAAATAGAGAATATAATACAAGACGAGAAACAATGAACAATATCAACTATGGTAAAAAAAAGGTAAACAAGAATAATATGGTATACACTGATCACGATAAAATAGAACAAGATAATAGAATAAGACAATGAACTAGAATGTGGTGAAGAACTGTAACTATGCTAAGTGATTGAAATACTAGTTAGATATGTGATCGGCTTGGGTGAACATTATCTACTTTAACGTTGGATAAACATTGTCTAAGTTAAATATTAAACATTGTCTAGGATTTGATCACATATCTTGCTAACACTTTTCTTTTCCCCCGACTAGTACAATGGATCCAACTATGACACATTACGATGCAAGATACTCAAGGCATTATAAACATTAAACATTGAACATTGTCTAATATTAAACATTGTCTATTTAACCATATGAGAACACGAGGAACAATAAAATAATATATAACATCCCATGACTGATCCATGTGTATTCTAGTCCGTGTACCAATGTGTCAAGAGTCATGTAAAATATTTCTATATACTTGCATTATAGTAATTATCAAATAATAAAAACTATCAGAGAATGTACTCGCCTGTGGTCCAGAGCAATGAATGTCAAACTGTGTCCGAACTGGTGTCACACAGACATATATATGAAATATCACATTAATACAAGGTTTTGGAATGACATTAAGTTAAACTATTTCAATTTTAGGTCATGAAGCCATTTTTAAGTCAAAACATTCAAACTTGGTCAACTCTATGCCAAACTAGTCAAACTAGCTATTTCTAAGTTGTATGAGTCTAACTCTAGGATACTAGGACCATAAACTATGTAACTACGCCACACTAGCTACGCCAAGATACTAGGAGACAGACAAAAGGCCGTATCATAGGACACACAAGTTTTTAGATAGGAAAATACTAATTTATATTCATACAAGTCAATACACATATTAATCTTAGCTAACTAATGCAAATTGGATACCTTAGTTTTGAACCAATGCGTATCTCACTACCTACACACCCATCTTGATATTCAAACTCAATACCTCGAGTATCCACGAATACCTTAACATTACTTGGTATCACAAGGTAAGTCAAATCCTAGTGTATAGCTAACACCCAAATACTAAACTATATGCTAACTTACTAAACTATTATAATACTACTAATTACCTAATACTAACAATACATAATATAAATATTACATACTAACTTACCAATAATACTTATATACATATAGTTAATATTCTAACTAGTATGTATATATATAACTATTAGATAGCATGTATCTATAACTACCTAGATAGTAATATGAGTAACTAGTAAAATATATACATATATATTATATCTATTAGCTTAACAGTATGTTTATACATATATAGATGTAACTAAATGACAAGGTATCACACTAACTATCAATGAACCAACTACCTAACCTCTCCTAACTAGTTGAACTCATTCCTAACTAACTGAACCCCTGGCCTGCCTCTCCTTGATGAAACCCCCTGCTGCTTCCTCACATTGTTGAATGCATCCACTGCTCGTACATACGTTGCTTGCACATGCTGCTAGCTGCTGCTACTGCACTCGCGCTGCCAGCACAAGGGTGCTGTACGCTGTAGCGCACATGCTGCCTCGCTGCTGTTGGACGTCGCACGAGGCTGCTGCATGCCTGCATGAGGCTGCCGCACGAGGTTGCTGCACGCCATGTTGGCTGCTGCTGCTGTAGCTCGCTGCTGCGTTACGCTGCGCACGCGGCTGCAGTACGCTGCGCACGCGGCTGCAGTATGCTGCGCACGCGGCTCCAGCTGCAGCTCGCTGTTGCTGATGTGTAGCGAACTCGGCTGTTGTTGCAGCTCGCTGCTGCTATTGCACTGTGCACACGGCCTGCTGCCTCGATACCACCCCCCTTCGCTGCATACACACACACTCACGCTCACTCACTCAAACAATAAAACACACACACACAAATAAGCACTGATGTATATATATATATATATATATATATATATATATATATATATATATATATATATCCACCTAATACCAAAACTTCTCTATATATTTATACATATCTATATATACATACAACTACATATATATACATATATATCATCATACACACATACACCTATGCATACATATACACACACACACATACACAACCATATACATACATAGATATATCTATATGTACATATACACACACACACACACATATATATATATATATATATATATATATATATATATATATATATATATATATATACATACCTATATAATATAATATAATATAATATAGATACATACACAATACATATACATATCATATCTAATATTTCATACTAATAGGTATACACAAGTCAATGAATTGAGGAATGCAATATAACAAACACGTGGAGTGCGCCGCACCCGTATCATACTCATTCTATGATACGTTTGCGATACGGCTCCACCACACAACCAAACAAACCCGAAGGACATGAACAAGTCTAAAATACTAATCATGCATAATACGAAGAACTAAATAAACAACTACGTGTCCGTGTCAAGATGTGACATGCATAAAGCCCCGTGTCGGAGGAAAACTCCCAAAATTAACCCGTATCGCCAAATTGTGGGGATACGGCCTACACGTATCCAATTATGGACACGACACTAGTCCCACACAATCAAACACATATCAATTTGGTCTAATTAACCAATTGACAAACACAACATGTGTCAATCTCAAAATTCTCCCAAAATTGACACAAAAATACCCATAACTTCCTCCATAGGCCTCCTATGAACCTAATTCCAATTTCTATGGGTAGCCTATGCATGTGGGGTGGTTTCTTATGGTTAATTCATAGATTTAGAACCTAATTAAAGGGAAAAAAAACTAAATTGTACCGATTGGGAGATGGATTCCCAATAAAATCTCCAAATTTGGTGAAATGAGCCTTCAACTTATAGATCCTTGCTCCTCTTTGTAGATCCTTATTTTTTTCTTATAGATCCTAACTCTAATAGCCTCTAATAATGATTTGGAAAGGAATTAGAAAAAAATTTGTTATAGGGATGAAGAAATTTGGTTGAGGAAAATTCTAGATATAGATTTGGAATAAAAAATGAAGAGAGAGAAAGTTTTTACCCCCTTTATATAGGCCTCTCTTATCCCCTCCCTTAAGCTACTATGTAAAGTCTAAAATATCCTTTGGGGCCTCTCATGAAAAAATTAATTAAGGAGGGAAGGTTCTAGTCTAATAGGTTTAACTTAATTAATTTATCCTCCTAATGAATGTACTTACTATTTGGCTCAAATCTAATTAGAATTAAATGTTGGTCCATTGATCTAATCTAAACTAGTTAGGTCTACTAACACAAGTCCAAAAATAAATCTAACATGCTAACAATAAATAAATAATACAATAAATAAATATTCAACATGCACAATATTTAATTAATTACCAAATGACTAAAATATCCTTTCCTAGAAAATGTGCTAGTGACAATACAAGTTAGCAATAATTGCATATATGAATAAGGTTATATTCCCTGTCCGTCTCTACATCAAACAGTTAGATATACAAGAAGGCTAGCCTAGCATGCGCCATAACTACCTGAAATACAACTATCTCCATGAACAAGCTAACTTCTCTAACTCAAACTCTTCCTAACAGAAGCACTGCCTCCCATCTAATAGCCATACCCTCAGGGCATACTATTAGTCTCACCCCGTCAGTAGCCTCCATCAACCATTCTAATAGCCACAACCCTAGCCCATGGCACACTATTAGTCTCCAAACTAGTCAGTTTGTCTCCATCCACTATTCAAATAGCCACACCCTGAGCTTAGGGCGCATTATTAGTCTCCCATCTTCTTGATAACATGCATAAAATAAGCATACACAATATGATAATACAAGCTTCTTATTCCATCTATCTTTACACACTAATAAGGAAACATGTAACCGATCTTCTATTTAATAAGCATAATGATAGTTCTTCTTTTATCTTTATCTCTATACGGACAGGCCGCCATCTCTTTGATACCGTTCAAGCATTTTATATAGTTCTATCTATACAGAAAAGATAAGAAAAAATACGCAAATAATCTCTATTTAAACAAGTAGGATGTCAATACTATTTATCTCTTGAAATTAACATGCAGTCCTAGTCTTTCCTTAGCATATGACAAAGAGACATGTTCAAGCAATTCCTTTACTCTTCTTATTAGCATGGCAAGGGTTCGTTCGAGAGCCGTGTCAGTATAACCTAGCCGTTCGAGAGCCGTGTCAGTGTAACCTAGCATGACAAGGTTCTATCTCTTTTAGACAAGCATACAATTTCTCTAGTTAAGTATACATGTTCTCGTTCTATCATTCTTATATGGATATTAACTACTTAGAAAACAAGCATTTCAAAAATTTAGATTCATTATTAAGGCCTGCAAGAATCAGAGAATGAAGTTCTGCCCACTCACCTAGATCAATCGTCTTGTGTTTCGATCGGGAAACTCTTCGAGAAGGCTTCCGCTCGAGCCAGCAAAGCGATATCTCTTGTATATAGTGTCAACACGGAGCGGGGCACTACATACTTACCCACCAAAAAAAATTTAACCTTGAAACTCAAGGAAAAACTTTCGATATCCAGAGCAGCGATAGTCCTCATCCCTCACCATCCTCAATCAAAAATACTAGCAATCAAGAAGCACGCAATTACAACTCTCAAGCAATAAAATAATCTAGAAAACTTTTGCACGCACCTTTGAGAATATTTATGGACTTATTGTATGGAACGCTCAACTCAGCAACGATATCAGTGGGCAAGGAATCGTCATCTAAGAATAGCAGCGAAAAGGCGTAAGGCTAGAGGATTGAGTTGCTCTGATACCACTTTGTCACGCCCCGATATCCCAAGGTCCCGATCGCCCCCGCCGTACGTGAATCATCGCTCCAGCGCTCCCTCGGGACGGTCGTTCCCCTCGGATCGTGATATTCTGCGAGCCTGGAGTTGCGCTCACATAAGGGAACAATGCTAGTCGTCTTGGTTATTATCGAACTGATCGAGTTTGCAACGGAGGAGCAGTGTTACAAATAATTATCTATCTGACTATACGAGGCGAAGTTCGAGGCATAAGGTTCTCTGAATACAATGACATTATTCCATACATTATGTCCCTCTATACAAAATAAGCTCAAAATATCTCGATACGGCTCAAGACATCGATACCAGATTTTTCGGGTCCTGGGGATAAGGCTAATTATCGCTTCTTTGGATGATCCAGCATATGTGAACAAACAAACTGGTGGGGGGTCAGCACTTTGGGCAAAGTACTGGTGAGTATAAAATCAACGAACAGAAGCAACACCCTCTAAAACCAACACTAAGTAAGCATGTGATAAAATATTATATTAGTAGTGATCTTTCTAGTTTTACCTAGGTTTGTTACATGCAGTACAGGAGCAGAGTCATATTACTTCTTTTAAAAATATCTTTGAAATCAGAGTTTAGTTCAATACAACTAAGCAAACAAGGCAAGCAGTTCAAGCACGATGTATCAATTCTTATACTATCAGGTTGTGTGCAGCGTGTCTCGTGAGATATTCTCAAAGACTCTAGGGACAATACAACATCTTGTGGACTATTCTTTTTATACTATAAGGCGATCATATTCAAACAAGCATGCAATTCTAGGTGCGATGCAAAAAAAAAAAGTAAAATTAACATATCACTTATTTAGTGGTTCTTATCCCTTGCCGAAGGGTTATCCCTGTAGCACACATACAAGTTAACAATAATTGCATATATGAATAAGGTTCTATTCTCTGTTCCTGTAGCACACATACAAGTTAAGGCGATCATCATATTACTTCTTTTGAAAATAAGCAAAAAGTGTATAGTTACTAGGAATAATTTTCTGATGGATATTTTGGTTGTATGGTGCAAGTGTTTTTAGTTACTCATAAGAATAGAGAACAGGTGTAGATGCTGCTAAAAAGTTTTATTATCATCCAGTACGTGATAGCCAAGACTTTCTATGTATGTATAGACCTTCATATATAGCTAGAGGAAATTTTCATATATTTAGTCCCGGTGGGAACAAAATAAATGAAGGATTAGTTAGGGGCCGATGGAGGGATGGTTTTTGTTTTGGTGAGATAGATGTGTGTGTACTAATTTTTAGGGGTGGACCAGAGATTAAATATATGTGTGTGGGTTCAAAGGGTTGTAGGTAGTTGTGTATTAAGAGTCTGTGTGTAATACAGGATCAAGAAATCGCCCATGACTATTAAAGAAATGGCAATATACATTGGGCTGGTGAATATGCATATGTGGGGATTTATGGAGGAAGGGAATCATTATATATCTTGAGTGTGTTCTAAGAAGGGAGAGTAGGGCTGCAAATGAGCCAAGTCGTTCGCAAGCTGCTCGAAGCTCGGCTCGATAAAAGCTCGTTTGAGCTCAGTTCGTTTAGTAAACAAGCCAAGCTCAAGCTTTATTTTCGAGCTCGTTTAATAAACGAGCCAAGCTCAAGCTTAGAAGTACTCGTCTCGTTTGAGCTTGCAAGCTGAATCGTTTAGAAGCTTGCGAGCTGACTCGTAAGTTGGCTCGTTTAGAAGCTCGTTTAGGAGCTCGTTGCTGGTAGTTTACAAATTTATTTTTTTATTTAAATTTTTATTTGTTCTTTGTTTAATTCTAATTTTATGCATGTTTGTATAACAATATGGTTGTGTGAATTATATATAATTATATGTTCTTAATAATTGATATTAAGGAACTTTTTAAACTAAATTTTTATAAATAAATTGTTAATATTATAGGTACTTGAATTCAAGCCTAACTAGTTTAAAATCAAGTTCGTTAAGCTCGAAATCAAGCTTAATGAGTTTAAAATAAAACTGAACAATCTTGAAATCAAGCTTAACGAGCTTGAGTTTGAACTTATCAAGCTTGAATCAAGCTTGTTTATCAAGCTTGCTTATCAAGCCAAGCTCGAGCTCAAACCAAGCCAAGCTCAAGCTTAATATAAACGAGCTCGAGCCAAGCTCAAGCTCTAAAATAAAAAAAATATCAAGCTCGAGCTCGAGCTCGGTTAATTCTAATCAAGCCAAGCTCAAGCTTATGAAAGCTTGGCTCGGCTTGGCTCGTTTGCACCCCTAAGGGAGAGTGTTATATTCTGTCAGTATTGCAAGCGTATGGATAAACTTGGTGTCTTACTGGTGGTTTAGGAGTGCAAGGAATTATATGGATGATTCCTTTAGACCCTCCTTATAAAGGGTATTTTAAATATAAGAATATAGATACCCTTGTACATCTATGCCTAAACCTAAGTTATTTATGTATTAAGCAATTTTCTATTGAATAGGTGGTTAGTTCAAATAATTAATTAATTTTAAATCCCTTTTTCCTAGGTTCCTTGTGCTTTTTGGACTCAAACTTTGTATCCGCTCCCTTCTTCCAGCTTTTGGACCCAAACAAGTATACCTTACCACTCTTGTTTATAATTTTTAAATACTACAACTGCATTTTATTTTTATTTTATTATTCTGATTGACGATATTACGCTTCCAAGAATAACTTGGGTGCAAGTTGGTGTTGGACCTATTACGCGCGACTTAGTACTTAGAAGTCAAATCCCTTATTTGAGAGGTGCCCGAATCTCTCTATGACCTTGACACATTTATGACACTGAGTGGTTCATGTGTGGACGCAGATGATTGTACCAGTCGTACACTGGTACAATCGAGATGTGTGATAGTAGCATTTAGATACTTGATCTTGACTCAGGAGTAGGAGCTGGACATGTCTTGGTGCACGACAAATACAGCAGCATTGGGTGGGAAGAACACCCACTAGACGTATTGGCTATGTTTATACTTTCCATTGTAACCCACCATCTCCGTCGGACTACCGGGTATGATGACCATGGTTTTATGATTATGAAAGAGAGAGAGAGAGAGAGAGAGAGAGAGAGAGAGATGGCCTCTGGTGTGCACGCCGCTATGCCATATTTAGGCCTAGGTTTCCTCCAGAAAATTATGTCGATCCCATTAGCCTACATCTCATGCGTCGAACATGGTTCTTATTGTATTTACACTTAGCTTGATACACCCTTATTTATTACAATATTTTTGTATCTTTAGTGGTATATTTTTATATATCTTGTTATGTCCCTCTGAGGACCTGATTCCTTTCCAAGTTTAGCTGAGCCGGAGTACGAGCAGGTTTACGGGCCGGATCCTGACGCTATCTACGAGGCAGAAGTGGTGTACCCCAGTGAGTACATTTGATCTTGGTGTGATACCATCCTGGTTGCAGACTTCTACTTGAGTCCATCGCTATCTATCTTACTTTCAGCACTTTATTTCAACATATTTATGTAGTAGATTTGTCTCCACCAACTCTAACTTATTTGGTTCTGTATTGACATATTCTGATTATATGACTATTTTGTATTCAGACTAGATGATTATATTCTGTGGATGAGATTTAATATGCATGTGACTATATTATTCTTTAGGTACAAAAAAATGTGTAGTTAAAGATTCCATTAAATTGGGCAAGTCCTTGATTATGTATTGGCTGGCCATTGCCACGTGGCCTAGTCCCGTGTATTTTGGAACTGGGCGTGACATCTAGTTACAGCCGTGACCGTCGTACAATATTCTATACCTTGTACGGGATAGCTGGCCATGTCTGTCTCCGTATTCGGTACTAGGGCGGGACAACAACCCCCTTGCAACTCACTTTAAGCTCACTACGGAGTAGTGTCCATCTACTGAGGACGAAAAGGAAGATATTATCACGTTCCAGTCCCAAAATACGTAGGACTAGGAATACGTAAGCATGTCAGCCGTATGTATATGTCAACTCCAATATATGAAAACCATAACACATACATACGCTGTATTATGAATAACAATTCACAAGTGGTATATAATGTCACAAGTCAGATGCAACTAAATCTTATCCACAGATGCAAGTCAATAAATAGAGAAATAAACTAACCAAAAAGATCCAAATATTCAAGTCCAAATAATTTAAATTATAGTCGGGTGGAGACAAATCTACTACCAACGACTATAGTAAACTAAAATGAGAGATGAGGGTGAAACTCCAATATAAAATAAAATGATAATAAAAGAGTATCAACTAAAATATCCATCGCTAGGGATAATCAAAGATGCTCAGAAGGTAAGACCTCCTCGACAGAAGAATCAGGTCCCGGTCCGTACTCATGTGGATAGTCCTGATCGTCTATACCTGGAAAGGGACCAGGTCCTCAGAGGGACGTAACAAGATACATAAAAGCAAGCTATATAAACTGCAGTAAGTAAATATGCAAATGATTTTCTAACCACCTAAAGTGCAATTTGGAAGACACCTTCATACGTATGAGTGAGATTGTTGGCTCATGTACATATAATCATAAGGTATCTAATAATATAATATCATCACACCAAGTTCAATCCGGAGACTTGGCTCACCGATTTTGCTATCTCATACACATAATGATTGTCTTTTCCCTCATCCTCGTACTGACCAAGTCACATACACAACATGTCCAGTATTGTAACTGTATGAGTCTCTAACACACTAGTCATAACAGTTACGATTCTAACTGTCACACGTTTCTTACGTATCTATGATCAGTTGGTTATGTAGTCTGTGCTCCTAATAGAATATCATAACTCGTGTCATGTGTGTGTGTCACGTCCCAGTTCCAAAATACGTAGGACTAGGAACACGTAAGCATGCCAGCCGTATGGATATGGCAACTCCAATATATGGAAACCAAAATCCACACGTACGCTGTAATATGAAAATCAAACCACAAGTGGTATAAAATATATCACAAGTCACATGGTACAATCTAAATCTCATCCACAGAAAATCAATATAAATAATAACCAGTATCTATGAAACTAGATATCAATATAAGTATCTAAGGATGATAGTTGGATGGAAACAAATCCACTACCAACTCGAATATAAGAGCAAATACAATATAAGTACAACACAACACCACCATATAAGAATACTAGCTAGCAATCACGGGCTCGAAGAGAGGACATCCACGAAACATATATAACCATCCAAATCTGCGCTCATGCAAATACTCAAGAACAGATACACTTGGCAGAGGACCAGGTCCTCAGAGGGACGTAACAAGATACAGAAAGCGAGCCAACTTGAATACAGTAAACATGCATATAATTTGAAAATAAATAAGTACGCTGTATAAGACAATCTATATGAATGCAAATGAGGACAACTTTTTGACGTATGGGCAAGGGTAGACTACTCGATCTAATCCTCACACCTCATGCGCTCGTCAGTGGACATCATCAGCCGACATACCTCTGGGGTAGCGACCCTCGGACTCCATCAATCGACATACCTCTGGGGTAGCGACCATCGGACACGACCACCATAGTGCGTGCTAGTTACTACGGTTTACCAGAGTGGTTAAAAGCCCATACGCCTAATGATTGCCCTCTATGATACTAAGTGCCAAGTGTGTGTCAACATATCTAATATATAGTAATGACTGAAAGAACTACACATGCAATGAATAAACAGAAATGCAATAAATATACAAAAATATACTAAGCATACAAAATACTGTAAGCAATTTGGCAAGGTATCTTGCCTGGTCTGAAAAGGATAAAGTCCCAACTCAAGGCGTCGTCCGATCTACCCGTCACATAAATTAAACAAGTTAGGTTACAAAAGTGGGTAAATAGTTTTCGCTATTTTAATCTATTTTAACTCTGAATAAAATAACCTAAATTAGTATTTTAATCTTATTATAATCTGATTTTATTGTTAAGCTCTAATTTTTTGGTCCAAAGAAAGTCAACTTTAAGGATTTGTGATCCGTGGCACGCAAATCGAGGCAATCCGTTGACCAAAATGTCAACCTACTCAAATCCTGAATTTGTGTATGGAATTCTATATATTTCAATGCTACATGAACACTAGAATCGACAATTTCATAAAATCATAAGTCGGTAAAGAGTTATGGCCACAAGGGCGCACAGGTGACAGTTTTTAGTGGTTTTCTATTTACGTCTACGTTGCATGAATTTTACAGTAGAATAAAATTATGTTAAATTCTGGAAAAATACTTTTCTGGAAGTACATCATGTCAGCTTTCCGAAACTTTAAACGGTTCATAATTTCGAGTTTGGGATCTCCCAAAATCTCGAAAATACCAAAATGCATCTAATTTCGGACAATTGGCACTTTTAGAATTTTCTGGAAAAATAGTTTCATAAATTATTAAAATAAATTATATAATCAGAAAACTAACCTCGATATAGTTCTAACAAAAAAAATTGGAGCACGTTTGGAGTCCGGAGCTAGGAGATATCGTCTTTTTAATTCGTCATAACTAATAGAAAATGAGGCTGAATTTATGACGAATTTTGACTATTTTTGGACGAAAAAGAGAGAAATTTGGGGAAGAAAAATATGAAGGATGAGGTATTTATAATGGTGGACACAATTAAATACGACTAGGATTGGTTAATTTGGATAGGATTATGATGAATTTAAATAAGGATAGGATATGCATGAAGTTGCTTTCCTAGTAGGTTCAGGATTTGAATTAATTTAAAATAGGGTTTGAATTTATCTCAATAATTTATAATCTTAAATATAATTAAAGATAATACAAATAATTTATAAAATCTTATTAATATCTATTAACACTAAATTAGCATCTATCTAATATTAAGACTATATATATCCAAATAAATCCTAAATAATTTTAAAAATCTAAATAAATTTCTTAAAATTCTAAATAAATTATAGAAAAATATAATTAAATATTTTAAACTAACATAAATATTTGGTAGGAACAACATGCAAGTATGGTCGTATAGTAAATCATAGAAGTCCTAAAAATTTATGTTTCCTAAGTTATAATTACCTAAAAATTCTAGAAAAATCTCCAAAAATCTAAAATAGCCTAAAAATAATTCTAAATAAATATTTACATAAGTAAATATACTAAGAAATTTATTTTCTAATTAACTACTAGAATATTCTAAAGTAATTCAATATTTAAAATAATCTATAATAAATATAATAATATAAAATACACAAAAAATACCTATTTTGGGTGAGGGGGTTTACAGTGTGTCATGGTCCCAGGAGATATGAAAATATCCAACAAATAGGAGATAGTCTGCTAAAACTAAGTCATCATGCATAAATAAATAAAAGCTACAAAAGACGACGAACACCGTCGTTTGCACCCAAGTCAAGCTTAGACACACAGTTTATATGAAAATAATTCATAAAACAATAAAATAAAATAATGAAATAAAAGTATACTGACAGTAAATATAGCAAGGTATCTTGCCTGGTGTCCGATGAGAGTTTAGACAATGTCTTGTCAGTGAATATGTCAAGTCAACGGTAGCACAAAGAGAGAAAGATGTACGAACGTCTCTGAATGCTGAAATAAATATCACCAACATTTTTAGAATAACCAATATGGTCAAAAAATACTACACTTTCGTCCAATTTGGACCCATGGACTAAAATGGTAATTTTGGGCCAAAACGGGATTCACTTGTGGGCCACTTTGCACAGAAAAATGTGTCAAGGTCATAAGTCTCTAAATAGGACAATTTATAGGTCAAAAAAAATCATAATCGATGACACAAACTCAACAGTATGTCCAGTTTTGGATTCTGTTGAGCCGATCACAAAATTGCTCGTCAAATCGAATCGTGGAGCCCACGAAACAGCGATTCGTCGACTGACTCAGAATCGATTGAAACTCGGATCACATGACAAGTCAGATGCTGCGAGTCTAATGACGTAAGTTTCGTTGCAATCTGATGAGCGTACAAAAACTAATTAAAAATTTGTAAAACACCGATATGGGAAACTTTTTACGGATACGGATCGATTCCGGCGTGCACACACGTCCAAATCAACTTCCGCGAAAGCCCATACGTCAGGATATACCATATGCGCCTTTTGGTGCAATTGATACACGATGAGGCGGTCCCGTTTGGCAGGACACACTTCGTATCGTAAAATTTTAGTTTATGAAAACATAGTTTTTGGTCATTTTGGAAACATAATAATTTGATAAATAAGGCAAACTAAGAAAAACTAAAAGAATAAAAATAATCTTGGATATGTTTTGAATAAGTTTCTTCAAATAGAGTTTTAAAATATTTAACGAGTTGGTAGAATTAGACATGAACATGGGTGCTTGGACTGAATTTCTGAACTGTTTTGACAGTTTTTTGTCCAAATTTCGACCGACTTTTCAATCAATCCAGGGCACCTAAAATCATTCTACTTGAAGGAATTCCTAGAGGGTCATGTTGTCAATGCACCTGCAAAGACGGGTCAAAAATTGATCGAGAGACGAGGAATGACGCTCGAAGGAGGGGTCACGGCTGCCTGTCGCTGCTACGGTTGTTGTTGCGGGCGGCACGGGCGACACTCCGATGGCGGCGTAGCAGCGTAGGCGTCGAGGGGGCCGTGCACGGCTGGGGTAGGGGTAGGGTTTGAGTTATTGCCGTATTTTTAGGATTTTTGGGTTGGGTAAATGGTTTCCATGGGTGTTGTATATATACCATGTTTAAATCCAAATTCTCATCCATTTAAACTCAAATTTGGATTGGGATTAGGTTTAATCGAGGGAGAATTGGATAAGGATTACATAGGAAAATATTTGATTGGAGGTTGATTATCGGGTTGTGCATGGGTGGGGAGAATCCACGAGTACAAGCTCGGGTTAAGGGGGAAGGATAAGCAGCCATTCCATTTTCATTTTTTCTTTTCTTTTCTTTTCTTTTCTTTTCTTTTCTTTTCTTTTCCCTTTTCTTTTATTTTAATTTTTCTTTAAATTTATTATTATTATTATTATCGTTATTTTTGTTATTAATTTCTTTTTATTTGCTTCTTTGTTTATATTATTTAAATTTGTTTATTTATGTACAAAATTTTATTTATTTCTATTTTATTATTAGATATATTTCTGTATACTACCATGGATAAATACCTATCTTATTATAATTATTTTATTATTCAAATTAATTAACTAAAATAAAATTAAAAATTGAGGGATTTTATCTTCTACCCAACTTACAAGAATTTTGTTCTCGAAATTAAAGGTAAAGCACGATTCTAAAAATAAGAGAAGGCAATATGGTAGAGAATGGTCAAGTTCGAATTATCGTACCTCGAACTTGGAAGGAAGAAAATATAATTCATGCATTAAATTCTAAGGGTCAGGCTGGCCTACTCTAAGTAAGATAATATGGCACAAATAAATTTGAAGTACAAGGAGAACTTGCATAAGGGACCGAGGATACGAAGGATACGGTAGAGGATATGAGTAACACAAGAGAAATAAATGTTGATAGGAAAGAGAATACTACTACTGCTACTTGTGTCATCTATCAGCTTCATGGGTATGTCATCTAGTTAAGATATCAACATATCCTTTTAACTACTAACCCTCCCTATATATACCATTCTATATCGATCTATACTCCTAAATTCTTGTGTCATAATGTGGCTCATAATTATGCAACGGTAATTATATCTATAAGGTCATACTTGCATCTATAGCTTCCTGTGTCTGTGCTCCCATATTTGTCATAACGAATGCTTGGCCTTGTCTTTGGTTGCTCAGATGGGGTCTAGCCCTCTCAAATTGAGTAGTTGAAGGAGCCATGGGTGATCCTTGTTGATATACATTAGGTGTTGGTAGGCGAGATACTTCTACTCCTGGTGCTATTGGCCTTTGTAGATGCCATTGTCCTATCCTTGGTGTTGGGAAGGCTGGCCGTTGCACTTGCTGCTGTCCTAAGGCACACTCTTAAGCCTGGTGCTGATTAGACCCACAAATCAAACATAGCCCTAGCAAGCGGCGACAGTTGCATTGAATATGTCCTTTCTTGCCACAATAATGGCAAGTGTGCTTCTTCTGAATGTGATAAGAAACTGCTACTAGTTGCTGTTGTTGTTGTGCCATAGGATGCCTAATCGGCCTGCCCTGATTTACTCTATTAGGTACAGGTGCTGGAGCAGGATATTTCGACATCTATTGTGTCTCCTTCAACGGGAGCTCCTGACTTCTTGCTTCCTCCAATACGGTTGCATGGGATATCCTCGACTGCGCACTAGTGAATGTCATGATATCTGACAATAACCCACGGTAGAATCTCTTGGTTCTCTTCAGCTCCATGGGAATCAACATCTCACCAAAATGACTTAATCTGTTAAACTCCGTGTCGTACTCATCTACCGTCATATTTTCTTGTTTGAGATAATGGAATTGATCATAGAGAACATCTCAAATATTGGCGGGGAAGAATCTCTCATTGAAGAGTTCGTAGAACTCCTTCCAAGTCTGGTTGGCTCCGAATCGTCTTTGTTCACCCTTCCACTAATGGTGAGCATTGTCCTCAAGTAGAAGTTCCACTGCTGTCATCCATAGGTCCTCTAGTAACTGCGATGCCTTCAATAACTTCTCACTGCTAATAAGCCATACAGTAACTTCTAGCGGACCCTCGGTACCCTTGAAGGTCTTCGGGTTCATTTGAATGAAATCCTTAATGCGGCCCTCATAAGGTGGTGGCACTGGTGCTGGGGCTGGTTGTGGTGGTGGAGGCATGTTCATTGCAACTATGAGGGCTTGCCTTAGCAGCTCATTTTGCTTCCACTGGGCTTGCATCATAGCTTGCATAAACTGGGTTGAGTTGACATTCCCGTCGGGCTGCAAAAATGGCTGTGGAGGGGGTACATATGGTATCTGTGAGGTGAAATAAGGCAAGAAATAGGGTGACGGTGGTGGCATACTCCCACCTTGGGGATTTACAGTCTGTTGCTCCTGATGCCCAACCAGAGGTGCTGTAATCTGAGGGTCCTGCTGAACCGATGGTGGTATCTGACCTGTCTGCGATGATTGTCCTGGCTGGAGTGGTGTAGTCGAAGAAATCATCGAGGAAGGAAGAGATCTCGATCCTACTGGAGTGTTTGAGTCGCCTGTAGTGATGGCGAGGGTAGCGACACATCCACTAAGAAGATTCATCTTGTTAGGTACGGAGATAAGGGGAACGTTAGAACAAGTTCAAGGTAGATACGAATCAAGCAGTCAAATGAGAGTTTGAAAATGGAATCAAGGAAGGTGATTTAAATAAGTTGATGAGATCCTAGACTTTAATCATATTCATAGGCTTTCTTGTTACAGTAACGTAACCGAGACAATATACTCTCGACCTGCATGGGTCATCATAAAACTATGTCACGTCCCAGTCCCAAAATATGTAGGACTAGGAATACGTAAGCATTCTAGTCGTATGTATATGGAAACTCTAATATATGGAAACCTTAACACATATGTACGTTGTATTATGAATAGCAATTCACAAGCGATATATATTGTAACAAGTCACAGGCAACTAAATCTCATCCAGGATGCAAGTCAATAAATAGAGAAATAAACTAACCAAATAGATCCAAATGTTCAAGTCCAAACAATCTAAAATGATAGTCGGGTGGAGACAAATCTACTACCAATGACTATAGAAAACTAAAATGAGAGAGGAGGATAAAAATTTAATATAAAATAAAAAGATAATTAAAGAGTATCAACTAAAAGATCTATCGCTAGAGATAATAAAAAATGCTCAGAAGGTAAGACCTCCTCGACAGAAGAATCAGGTCCCGGTCTGTACTCCCACGGATAGTCCTAATAGTCTATACCTGGAAAGGGACCAGGTTCTCAGAGGGACGTAATAAGATACGTAGAAGAAAGTTATATAAACTGCAGTAAGTAAATATGCAAAGGATTTTCTAATCACCTAAAGTGCAATTTGGAAGACACCTGCGTGCGTATGAGTGAGATTGTTGGCTCATGTACATATAATCACAAGGCATCTAATAGTATAATATTATTACACCAAGTTCCATCCGGAGACTTGGCTCATCGATTTTGCTATCTCATACGCATAATGATTGTCTTCCCCCTCATCCCCGCATTGACCAAATTACATACATAATATGTCCAGTATTGCAACTGTATGAGTCTCTAACACACTAGTCATAACAGTTACGTTTCTAACCGTCACACGTTCCTTACGTATTGATGATCAGTCGGTTACGTAGTTTATGCCCCTATTCGAATGTCACAACTCGTGTCATGCGTATTTCATGGTCCAAGGAGATATGAAAATATTCCACAAATATGAGGTAGTCCTCTAAAACTAAGTCATCATGCATAAATAAATAAAAGTTACGAAAGACGACGAACACCGTCGTTTGCACCACCCAAGTCAAGCTTAGACGCACAGTTTATATGAAAATAGTTCATGAAAAAATAAAATAAAAATCGAAATAAAAGCATACTGACAGTAAATATAGCAAGGTATCTTGCCTGGTGTCCGAGGAGAGTTTAGACAATGTCCTAGCAATGAATATGTCAAGTCAACAGTAGCACAAAGAGAGAAAGATGTACGAACGTCTCCGGATGTTGAAATAAACATCACCAACATTTCTATAATAAGCGAGATAGTAAAAAAATACTACACTTTCATCCAATTTGTACGCAGGGGATAAAATGGTAATTTTGGGCCAAAGCGGGATCCACTTATGAGCCACTTTGCACTGAAAAATATGTCAAGGTCACAGGTCTCTAAATAGGACAATTTATAAGTCAAACAAATCTTAATTGACAACATGAACTCAACGGTATGTCCAATTTTGGATTTGATTGAACCGATCACAAAATTGCTCGTCAAGTCGAATCATGGGACCCGCAAAACGATGATTCGTCGACTGACTCAGAATCGGACAAAACTTGGATCACAAAACAAGTCAGATGCTGCGAGTCCAATAACACAGGTTTCGTTGCGATCCGATGTGCGTACGAAAACTAATTAGAAAATTTGTAAAACACTGATACGGAAGACTTTTTACGGATACGAGTTAATTTCAGCGTGCACACACGTCCAAATCAACTTCCGTGAAAGCCCACACGTCAGGATATACTATACGTGCCTTTATGTACAATTGGTATACGACGAGGGTCATGTTGATAAATAAGGCAAACTAAGAAAAACTAAAAGAATATAAATAATCTTAGATATGTTGTGAATAAGTTCCTTCAAATAGATTTTGAAAATAATTAACGAGTTGGTAGAAAACATGACATGAACATGGGTACTTTGACTAAATTTTTGAACTATTTTGATCAGTTTTTCGTTCAACTTTCAACTGACTTTTTGATCAATCCAGGGCACCTAAATTCATTCTACTTGAAGGGATTCCTAGAGGGTCATGTTGTAAACGCACCAGCGAAGATGGATCAAAAATTGATCGAGAGACAAAGAAAAAAACGATGCTCGAAGGAGGGGTCACTGCTGCCTGTTGCTGCTGTGGTTGTTGTCGCAGGCGGCACTGGCGGCGCTCCGTTTACGGCGCAACGGCACAAGTGTCCAGGGGGCGGCATACTGCTGGGGTAGGGGTATGGTTTGAGTTATTGTCATGTTTTTAGGGATTTTGGGTTGGGTAATTGGTTTCCATGGGCGTTGTATATATACCATGTTTAAATCCGAATTTTCATCCATTTAAACTCGAATTTGGATTGAAATTAGGTTTAATCGAGGGAGAATTGGATAAGGATTACATAGGTAAATATTTGATTGGATTTTGTTGTGACTTGAAAGAGTTATGTCCGGTTGATTATCGTGTTATGCATGGGTGGGGAGAACCCACGAGTACAAGCTCGGGTTAAGGGGGAAGGATAAGCAACCATTCCATTCCATTTTATTTTCTCTTTTCTTTTCTTTTCTTTTATATTATCTTTATTTTATTTTATTTTATTTTCCTATTTCTTTTATTTTAATTTCTTTTTATTTTTTTGTTAATTTCTTTTTATTGGTTTCTTTGTTTATATTATTTAAATTTGTTTATTTACGTACAATTTTTTATTTATTTCTATTGTATTATTAGCTATATTTCTATATACTACCATAGGTACAAATATCTATCTTATTATAATTATTTTATTATTCGAATTAATTAACTAAAATAAAATTAAAAATTGAGGGATTTTACAGATATGGAGCGAGTTATCTATGCTTCAGTGGTGGTGAGTCTCATATATGCCACGGTGTATACGATGTCAGATATTGCTCACACAGTTGGTGTGGTTGAATGTATCTTTCCAATCCAGAGAGGGTACATTGGAGTGTGTTCAAGTGGATTCTTCAAATATCTTCAGGGCACTGCTAATTAGAAGCATTAATTCGGGAGTGACGAGTCAAAGCTGTTTGGATATGCCGATGCTAATATAGTTGGCAATATGGATACCAAGATATCAACTTTGGGCTATGTTATAATGTTTGTTGGTGGAGCAGTTTTGTGACAGTCACAGTTGCAGAAACATGTTACCTTGTCTACGATGAAGGCAAGGTTCATTGCAACGATCGACGACAGCTTGCAAGAATTGTTATGGATGAAAAAAATTCTAAAAAGATGGGGCTTAAGCAAGAATAATATATTTTCTTTGCAATAGCCAGAGTGCGATTCATCTTGGAAAGAAACTGACATTTCATAGTCGGTCCAAATATATTACAACTCGGTATCATTGGATACGAGTTATACTTGGGCAAAGGACGCGGCGTTTGAGAAGCTTCATACGAAGGACAATGTAGTTGATATGCTCACGAAGGTTCTGCCAAGAAAAAAGTTTGAGTATTGCAGAAGGATAGTCGAAATGACAAGCTCCTCCACATAAGTTGGGAAGGAAGAGAGATGTTAGTATTTGGTGAGATTTACATCTTATGTCGAGAACATCACTTGTATATCGTCGTCGGTATACCACCGGTATGCCAAAAATGGTGAATAATGCTATTGTTTATTCCAGAACCTTTCTGACTCGCAAACACCAATTTTTGGTATACTGCAGTATACCACCAGTATATCAATGTCGGGAGCTGAAGCCAAAAAATAATATTTTATTTACACCGTTGGATCTAATCAACGATCCAGATTCCCTCGAGTTTAGGGGCTTTAAATTGGTTGTTCGTAGCCCTAATCATAAGGTAACAATCTACTAGAGAGAGAGAGAGAGAGAGAGAGAGAGGGAGAGAGAGATCTCAAAGGGAGAGAGTTCTGATGTTGCAACATTCAAAGAAGAGAAAGAGGGATTTGTGGCTATTTCGAAGGAAGGTCGTTTCGGGTGATTGTTCTTGTAGCACCCCGTTCCTCCTATTCGAGGAGCGCGGCTAAGAAACACAAGACGGTATCGTTCGATCGGGATATATTGAATTAAGAACTCGTCCTCGTTATGGATTTGTTTCTTCGGAATCGATTCCCATATTCAGTGGACCGCGCCCCAAGGATCGGCTTAGCGGCAGAGTCAGGAGGGACCTCTCCGCTGCTATCTTTTATTGACTCGGTTTTTGATGTCGCTTGTTGCTTTCGTGCTTTGAGTTGGTTTTGGGATTTGCTTGTTTTCCTTGAACGGTTTCGATGGTTTCATTGTTTTCGTTCATTGAACTGCACTTCAATTCCGAGATTGAAAAGAGAGGAAGGAATATTAATCGAGCTATTCGTTTGCAGGTGAACGAGCAGTAGGCGGCTTGCGAGCGGAGTCGTGAAGCGCCTCTTTCCTTCTCCCTTCCAACAATCTAAGTGAGTGGCTACCAACCCGATTAGCTAACCCTACTTCCAAGCTTCACTCCTTTGCCCCGATCAAACGATACCAAGTAATAATAAAAGAGATCAAGATAAAAAGGGAATAGACTTGAAAATATTGCTTGTCAACTAAACTTATGAACGGTTATCATCCTGTATGCTAGTTCGTTTATAACTGTTCTATGAATCATGCTAAGTATGGAAATATATGCTTGTTATGAAACAAACTGTCTGGAAGACTATGCAAAACCGTTATGCTATGGAACTGATTCTATGAGTGTTGTTTGATCACGGACAACTTGTGCACAAGGTATGTTATGAGTTCCGCGGACGGTCGTCGGGGCGCTGGGAACGATCCGATCAGGACGGAACGTATGTATAGTCGTATGTTACCTGGCAAAATGTTATGCAGCGGGGCTCGCCACCCGCGTTGCACGTCACTTTGCCTTGAGACTATAATCTGTCCCTCGTGGCACCACGCCAGTGATCTCTATGTATATTTAAACCTGTTGCAAACTAACTTGTGTCTTCGTTGCAGGAAAGGCATGGTAAGTATTGTGCAGGTAATTCAGACGGTCAGGTAAAATCCACCGAACGGTGGCACGTTCATTTTCAGTAAATTCTATATGCTGCTTACTTGTAAATGAACTAAGGCAAGATAGAAACCCACAAATATGCATGCTTCATTAAAATAACGTGTTGATTGGTATAGTTCGGTTAGCTCGCCTTCACCAGTATGTTTCGACATGCTGACCCTCGTTGAAACAGGTTCTCCGCACCAAGGCGAACCGAGCGAGGAGCCGAAGTCGTCTTTCCGATCCAGTCCAGCTGTTGGCGCATCTTCACCGCGCCCTTTGAAGCATTTTGAAGAAAGGAGCCTGCAGCTCTTCATACACATATGCAGCTCCGTGGCAAAGCTATCCTCCAGCCTGGAGGTCTATATCTTTTGAAGTTTAGTAAAGGGATATAATGTATAGGACAGCTATCTCATTTTGAGTCATCTCTTTTGTAAGCCCGTGCGGTATATTAGCTGACTCGTTCAGGAGTTTGTAATAGATGTTCATTATCAATAAAGAGAACTTTTCCATGTTTCAAATATGTGTTTCAATTTATCTGCGTACTCTGAATATGTGCTTGCTATGCAAATCATTAAAGCCTTGTGCGGGCGCAACCCCAGGCCCACACGGCGGTCACGATTCTGGGGACGCCTCAAACGATTCTACGGAATCGGGTCGTGACATAATGGTATCAGAGCACAGATTCAAGTTCCTTAGACTTCGTGCTGGAAAAGTTCCTTTAACGATCAAATTTCTATGCGAACTCTTGAACTCGCTAGGTCAAAATAAGATACGTTCATGCAATAAGTCCATAATACATTATGATTATAATATAATTTACCTTCTTTTGAAGGAATGGTACCAGCGCAATCTGCAGCGCTAGCTCCGAACGAAACACAAGAAAGCAGTTCGGGCACTTCAAAAAGCTCTCGGAGCCAGCGAGGCATATCTCAAGTCGACCCGCTAGAGCGGGTGATGCAAATGTTAGAATCGCAATGACAAAGAGACGATGCTCGCCAAGCCAAGTTCGAAAGCAATCTAGAGATCCGATTCTCAGTCCAACAGAAGCAGGTAGATACCCTGCAACAAATCGTTCAGACTTTGGCTGCCAACCATTCTGCCGCAACAACAGCGACTCCGGTGGAACAGCCCGTGCTTGAAGTAGAGACACCGCAAATTTCAAGGCCGAGGGACGTGACTACCTTCGACTTTGGCCACTTCAAGAAAGTTTGCAACACCCCATTCAACGGGACTGGGGAACCCATCGTGGCCCTAGATTGGCTAGCCGAACTTGAAGATCACTTCGCTCTGCTAGAGGTCCCCGAAGAGAAGCACGTCGCCTGCGCGCAACTTCAGCTCCGCCTTAACGCGCACGATTGGTGGAACGTGCATCGACGATCTCTCCAATTTGATCACGGAGAGGAGGCGATCTCGTGGATGACTTTTCGTGTCGCGTTTGAAGAGGAGTTTATACCCCCTCCAGTACAACGTCAAATGGAGAATGATTTCCTGCAGCTGCGGCAGGGCAGTATGACAGTGAAGCAATACTCTGCCGAATTCAACCGACTCTCAAAATTCGCTAGGACCTATTTACCTGATGCAGCGAGTCGAGCTAGAAGGTTTGAAGGTGGTTTGCGCCCTGCCATCCATGCGCACGTGGTCAATAATCAGTACGGGACAATGCGTGAAGTCATGAATCACGCCCTATCTCTTGAACCACAATATCCTCACGTTTCTGCCGGCGCTGTGCATACATCCAGTCACAAACGCCAAAGCGACGATAGAGAAAACAATGCTGTAAAATGACATAACGATGGTGGTCGTCACAAAGGGAACCAGAGACCATACTGTGATTTTTGTAGAAGACGTGGGCACACTACCGATTGATGTTACAGTAGAAAAGGTCTATGCTTCAATTGTGGCGGGCCAGGCCACGTAGCTCGGGATTGTCCACTCCCCTCTAAGCTTCTGCCTCAACAAAATAATCCCTAACGGTTGGTTCTATTCCTAAGTTTCGGGACGAAACTTCCAATTAGTTGGGTAGGATGTAGTACCCCGTTCCTCCTATTCGAGGAGCGCAGCTAAGAAACACAAGACGGTATCGTTCGATTGGGATATATTGAATTAAGAACTCGTCCTCGTTATGAATTTGTTTCTTCGGAATTGATTCCCATATTCAGTGGACCGCGCCCCAAGGATCGGCTTAGCGGCAGAGTCAGGAGGGACCTCTCCGCTGCTATCTTTTATTGCCTCAGTTTTCGATGTCGCTTGTTGCTTTCGTGCTTTGAGTTGGTTTTGGAATTTGCTTGTTTTCCTTGAACGGTTTTGATGGTTTCATTATTTTCGTTCATTGAACTGCACTTCAATTCCGAGATTGGAAAGAGAGGAAGGAATATTAATCGAGCTGTTCGTGTGCAGGTGAACGAGCAGTAGGCGGCTTGCGAGCGAAGTTATGAAGCGCCTCTTTCCTTCTCCCTTCCAACAATCTAAGTGAGTGGCTACCAACCCGATTAGCTAGCCCTGCTTCCAAGCTTCACTCCTTTGTCCCGATCAAACGATACCAAGTAATAATAAAAGAGATCAAGATAAAAAGGGAATAGACTTGGAAATATTGCTTGTCAACTAAACTTATGAACGGTTATCATCCTGTATGCTAGTTCGTTTATAACTGTTCTATGAATCGTGCTAAGTATGGAAATATATGCTTGTTATGAAACAAACTGTCTGGAAGACTATGCAAAACCGTTATGCTATGGAATTGATTCTATGAGTGTTGTTTGATCACGGACAACTTGTGCACAAGGTATGTTATGAGTTCCGCGGACGGTCGCTGGGGCGCTGGGACCGATCCGATCCGGATGGAACGTATGTATAGTCGTATGTTACCCGGCAAAATGTTATGAACGGGGCTCGCCACCCGCATTGCACGTCACTTTGCCTTGAGACTATAATCTGTCCCTCGTGGCACCACGCCAGTGATCTCTATATATATTTAAACCTGTTGCAAACTAACTTGTGTCTTCGTTGCAGGGAAGGCATGGTAAGTATTGTGCAGGTAATTCAGACGGTCAGGTAAAATCCACCGAACGGAGGCACGTTCATTTTCAGTAAATTCTATATGCTGCTTACTTGTAAATGAACTAAGGCAAGATAGAAACCCACAAATATGCATGCTTCATTAAAACAACGTGTTGATTGGTATAGTTCGGTTAGCTCGCCTTCACCAGTATGTTTCGACATGCTGACCCTCGTTGAAACAGGTTCTCCGCACCAAGGCGAACCGAGCGAGGAGCCGAAGTCGTCTTCCCGATCCAGTCCAGCTGTTGGCGCATCTTCACCGCGCACTTTGAAGCATTTTGAAGAAAGGAGCCTGCAGCTCTTCATACACATATGCAGCTCCGTGGCAAAGCTATCCTCCAGCCTGGAGGTCTATATCTTTTGAAGTTTAGTAAAGAGATATAATGTACAGGACATCTATCTCATTTTGAGTCATCTCTTTTATAAGCCCGTGCGGCATATTAGCTGACTCGTTCAGGAGTTTGTAATAGATGTTCATTATCAATAAAGAGAACTTTTCCATGTTTCAAATCTGTGTTTCAATTTATCTGCGTACTCTGAATATGTGCTTGCTATGCAAATCATTAAAGCCTTGTGCGGGCGCAACCCCAGGCCCGCACGGCGGTCACGATTCGGGGGACGCCTCAAACGATTCTACGGAATCGGGTCGTGACAGTTCTCGTCATCTCCTTTCTTCGGTAACCTCTTGTAATCCGGTACTTTGAGTAGTTACGGTGATATGGTTGGATCGGTGGAGAAGTTTGTAGAGCACGTATATATTATTCTAATTCATTAGTGAATGCTTTTCCAGGATTGGCCTCTGATCGTCCTATGACTTTTTTCTTTGCGCGTAATTTTTTACGTCAAAATCGTTGTGTTTGGGTTGCGTTGTGTCTGTGATTTCAGCAAGTTAATTTTCGTGTGATTTACTTCGGTTCTCTCGAAAACTCTTGATTTTGGAGGGACAATTTTCACGTTTCGTTTCCAACAGAAATTACTTCGTGCAGAACCTAATAGTGGCTCGAATCAAGCCCTCTTTGTCGCCATCTACTTCCGGAACTTCTCCGACAAACGGATAACTCTCGTCACACTTCAAAATATTTTCCATATAGGTTGAAATTCCAACCTTCACCAACAGTTTCTCAGTTTTTACCAAACCAAACACATCTTGTGGTTTTTGCTAGATTATCTATAGCTCGTCATGAAGCTAGTTAACTACAGAAACTTTCAGCTTTTTTCTTTCTTTCCCGAACTAGTTAATTTTTGGATAGCAATTTATTTTTTATTTTTATTTTTCGAAAAAAAAAAACAAGTATTACTCTTACAATCACCACTCCAAAATATCTGGGCCCAAAAAGTTCTTCATAATTGGATGATAATAGTAAGTGACGAAGCCTACGCCATCGACACCATTCCTCTCGGAAAGCAGTACGGCTCTATTATTATAACAATGATGATGAACAAAACCACGTCCCTATTACACTAAACCCTAACACTTAATTTTTGTGTTTAAAAGTGGAAAAGCTCACGCCACCAATAAAAATAAAAAAATAGAAAGAACAAAACATATAAATAAATATATAGAAGGGAATGTCTTTATCTCTGAGATGGGGCTGCTTTGCAAAGTGATTTAGTGTCGATCCAATCGCGGTGAACCACTTGTGCGATGTTGTTAGCACTGAGCTATCATGTTTTCATGTCATTTGAATGATGTGATGTTAATTATCTTGGCCATGAGACGCGTGTACGGTCGATGTAGCTTTGTTGTAGTAGTGAAAGAGAAATTATTCGGTGGGACGGAGTCAGTCTCAGGTTCCTCGTTGGAAAGGTTTGGTGTACAATTTTTATTTTTCAATGACAAATCTAAGATAGAAAACTATTTCTACATTTAGTTTAGGGTACAAAATTATATTTTTAAAAATTAAGAATATTCAAATAAATAATTTATCTACAAAATATGAAAATTTTATCTTTTAAAAATATGGCCGATCAGGTATTTGTAATAATGCCTGATAAAGAATTTGAATCGTGTAAAAGAAGAAAAAGTTGTGCCAGCAGCCAATTCTGCTTATCCCAATTACTCCATCTCTATAATTCTGCCTATTAGCTCCCTTTTTCGTAGGGCGCCTTCGGTCGCCTCACTTCAATATATCTCGTTTTTCATTTCCGTCAAATGACCCGACCTCCCCTAGCTCTTCCACCGTCCGGCTCTCTTTTCTCCCTATACTCCCCAGGCGCAGGCCTAACACGCTTCGTGCCTGCGACGTTTTTGCTAGACAGTCTTTGTCAGTAGTGACATCCTCCCCGCAGGCTGTCTGTATGGCCAAACAAAAGATCCAACAAAAAGTAAAGACTTGAATGTTTTAGGTTTATGAGTCAAATGTTCATCCTAATCTACTGAGACCTTCGACCCCTCCTTCCACTACTCCTCCTACTGACCCGGTGCCTGCACCAGGTTCCATAAAAGCTAGACTCAGTAATAAAGTACCTCGTATTTTACCTTCTACTTTCGGTTGTCTTGCAATACGTTATGAAATGAGCCCCCCTTATTCCTTTCCCGAGTCAGCAAGGGTGAATCTCCGAGCGGCTAAGAGTGAACACCAAGGACAGGAAAACGGAAACAAATACAACAATTGGACCAACCTAAGTGAAATTGAATTTCTATCGCTCCGCTGCAAGAGTCAAATATGAAACTTCATACACCTTAAAGTTCATAGGACGAAAAGAGTTTCTTTTGAGGATATGTAAAAACGGCCTCCTCCAATCCGATTGGCGAAATTGGCGGCTTATTTGTTAGCCCGGCTTGAACGCTTCCCCACAACATCTAGGGTTCCTCGAACAATGTGATATCTCACACCTCTTACTTGGGTCATCTCTTTTCTTTCGGCGTTGTCCCTCTGGTTAGTGGAAATGCTATCTAATAGGAGCAGGAGTGAGGGATTGCTCCCGGGGCAAGAAGGATAGCGGCTATTAACAGGAGCTGGAAGAAGGCGACCGTAGGGAGGCGCTATCTTGCCCTTTGCCCAAAAGCAAGATCTTTCCAACCCCTTGGTCATATCTGCCTCGTTGCGGGTCAGCACCTCCGAAAGAAACGGAGGACTTCATTCAGTGACTCCGCAATCTCCCTCTGAACGATCAGGGAGAACACTTGGCATGAGACACAATATTTTCTATTCCGAACAACGTCATTTTATTCTAAGACTGGGATGTGAGGGCTAAAAAAACAAAAATAAAAAACCAAGAAAAAAGGCATCAGATTCACCCCAGGGTTAAGGGCCTGAAGGTGAGACCCTGAGAAGAAGGTTCCAATGAATTCTGTTCTTTCAAGTTGAAGTCGGACTTGAAAGTTTTTATGGATTCCTTCTTTGTTATCGGGGTCGACCCCAAAGCCCTAATGTCTCAAAATGGTTGGTCTTTCTCCATGACCCACCCCCTTCACGCAACTTCTCGCGTAAGGCCTTCGCTCGAATGTCGTTCCCAGGGCCAATAGTCGATAATAACATGACTGCCGAAATTGCTATTTCAAAACCGTACATGAGACCCAAAGATTGTAAGTTCTTTTTTCTTATGGGAAAGAGTCTTTTTCTTTACCTCTCTTTTTGTTGCACGCGGTTTGATGTAAAATATCTTATAGATTTTTATGAGGGTTCATTTCTTTCGTCACTCTTGGCAAAGAAGGGGAAGGATGTCAGGTAGAGTGCTTATGTCCGGGCCTCAGAGGGCATGTGAGACCCCAACTCTATCTTCCTTATCAGTGAACCGGAACATGGTGCATAGGTACTCTTCAATGCTGCGAGGACGAGACGACGTGACATACTACGATCACGTACAGAAGTTCTACCATTCGACTCGGCTGGAACCTCTCAACTGCTCCCGTTATGGGGGTAGGCCCAAGCTTTTCCCTCCCCCCGTCTCAGACATAAAGATGGGCTTACCATGTTCCATCAATAGCACCTAACCTATGCCGATTTGGCGGGCCGTTCTCCACCCCGGTGAACTCATGCGGTTCCAACATGCCCAGAGGCCAGAGGCGAATCCGTTCACGGTCCTACGAACCAACACCATTCGAATGTGGATGGCCCGCCCCGCCTAGAATAGGAATCTTTGACTGGGCTTACATACATTATATCAATCTCATCGATCTCATAAGTATCATACCAAATTCCATCTATCGAATCACTTTTTCGAGAAATACGAGACATGATCTAAGTCGTGCAAGTAAAGCGATCTGTAACAATATTCTCTTCTGTGTTGAAGCGGAATAGAAAGAAGCCATGCATTCTTGAAAGAATCACTCAACCCCCCCCCCCCCCCCCCCCAACCCTTTTACCTTCTCCTTTTATTCTATGAAAAGGCGATTTGAAAAATCCAACCATCTCAGAGATAGATATAGACGTGTAGTTTGTGATTTGATGTAACTGTTTGAACTTTTTTTTCTAAGAGAAAAATGATTTTTTTTCATGGATCTTCTCTTTTTCTCAATCTTCGGAGTCCGTCAGGAGAGGAACGAATCAAACAAGTGAACCATCTTGTTAGAAGCGATCCAAGTGAGAAACGATTGGTGTTAAGAAAAAACCTCTTGCTGGAAGGTTGGCTAGAGACTTCTTGTAAAAATACTAGCTCCTGTCAGTTCATAATGACAATAGTTAAATTTTGATTCTATGTAGATATATTTTGTTGTCCGGACAATATTTTATTTATTATTTTTTCTTTACTTTAAAAAAAAAATATTTTTCTTGTTTTTTTCTTTTTTCTTTTTTCTTTTTTCTTTTTTCTTTTTTCTTTTTTCTTTTTTCTTTCAGTTTTTTTTGTTTTGTTTTTTTAAGAATTCATTTCTCTTTTTTTTAGAGTTGTTTTTATTTTTTAAGAAATTTTTTCTTTTTTCTTTTTTCTTTTTTTTTAGTTTTTTAGTTTTTGTCTTTTTTTATTTTTTTAATGAATGTTTTTTTGTTTTTATTTTTTATTTTTTGTTGTTTGTTTTATATTGTTATTTTTGTTATTTTGTTTATATTTTATTTACAAGGTTTTACTACTGTCATGTCACGATAGGCCCGTCCACTGAATAATTATTCGTAGTGAACGACTTGATGGAAGAGTTGTTGATGTTTTATTTGTTCTGATATAATCCTTTTTTTTTTTTTTTGGATTCAGTGTTGGAAACGCGTTTTTAGTTCTATATAAAACGAGTTATCTAAACGTGGTGGTCAAATATTAGTTGTGGTCGGCACAAAGGGAATGAAATGACCTCTCTTTGTCACTCGAGCTTCTTGGTACTTTCTTTGTAATCACTAATAACAGTCAAAAGAAAATATGTATACATCAAAAAGTACACATTTATTTAACGAGATTCTTTCGTTGTTGGTTGCACCCTCCTGGAAGGACTAGTATGTCGTTGATCACAGTTTGCCAATCTTTCCTTGCGACTCCAATACCAGAAAACTGTGACAACACAACTAAAATATATTACCCAGCCCACAATCCGGCTAAACAAAAAAAATCAGGTTCCACGTACGTACAACATTTGTGAATCCTCTTCAATGTTTTCCCGCAAAAAATTGGGATGCTAACTGACTAAAAACTGAAAAATTTCGTGGATCACCAGTTGATGCGTAAGTTTGGTGTTCTTGTTAGACCTTAATTGAAAGTATAGTCCAGTAGAGAAGATCTCTTTAAATATTCCAATTATTTATAAATTTTTTTTAAAAATAATTCAAAATAAACCGTTTAGTTCGTACCTCAATGTTTCACTAATTATTTTAAATTTTTTAATTATTTAACTATCTGACTTACAACTAATTTTAACTTAAGTGGTTAATGTGAGAGACATTTTGTATAATTACTTGAGATCAATTTTTAGAGACAATATTATTTATAATAATTTTATATTAAAAAAAATTAATATCTATTTTTACGATCAGGCAATTTCCGTTATAGTTGATTATAAGATTGGAATAGTCATCGAAAGAACACAAGTCCCTCTTCCTCTACCATAGCACTGATAATGAGGGTAGAGGAGGTGGGTCCCTTACAGATTCATGAGGGTAGAGGAGGTGGGTCCCTTACAGATTGGGTCAAGTGCCTGAGAAATTATTCACTAGAATAGTAAGTTCATTCAATGGTATACTAATACATTCGTAAAATCAAAAGCAAAAAAAAAAAAAAAAAAAAAAAATCAAATATCATCAAAATAAAATTATCAAAGATCACCATTCACTACTGACACATGATGCGTTCGTTCCACTGAATAATTTCTCCAAGTACGAGGCTTCAATTCTCCCTAACGCTAGTGTGTGGCCGTTCCTACGTTCATGGGGGTCCTAGACGAACTTTTAAAATGGGACTCTCATATATAATATAAAAAAAAATAAAAATATAAAATAAAAGTAAATTAAAAAATTACCAATGATTGAACCTTGAACATCTCGTATGCAAATCTAACATATTAACCACTCAACTACAATTATTTTGTATTAAAATAGGCATATGGTATATACTATTTCTATTTTTTGATACAAAATTATTAGTATATATATGTCTAAACTGAATTTTTTTTTTGGGCCCTCCTAATTCATTGGTCTTGAACGGTCTTCCTGGCTGTCCTGGACCAGGACCGGCCTGTCAGAGTGGGTGAGATTCCCAACCTATGTGAAAAATACCCCGGAGTAGAATTGAGTATTTCTACATATAATAGGAATACCTCAATTTATTTGGATTGGATATTCCTAAATATAATAGGAATATCTCAATGTATTTGGATTGGATATTCCTACATATAATAGGAATATGTCAATAAATTTGGATTGGATATTCATATCTATAATAGGAATGTTAGTTGTGGATTTGAGGCTATATATAGGTGTCTCCTGGCCCTAAAATATCTCTCTCTCTCTAAAAAAAAAATAGCAACAAGGAGAGAAAATGAGGCAAGAATGCCATTGCAACATTGGAGAGGAGAAAGAAGAATTGGAGGTCGTTTCGAAGGAGATCAATTTCGGGTATTTCTCGTTATCTTTCTTCTTCGTGGTTATAATCTATTTTCTGTTCCAAAACAGTTGTGGTGATCCGTTTGGATCGGTGAGAAGCTTGTAAGGAGTCGGTGTATTTCTTATTATATTAGTGGAGGCTTTTCAAGGTTGGACTCCGATCGTCTAGTATTTTTTCCAAAAGGATTTTCCACGTCAAAAATCTCTGTGTCTGCGATTTGTGTTTGACATTTTTGGTTTGTGCGTTTTGCTTGGTTCTCTCGCAGGTACTCTCTGGTTTGGGGAACGATTTTCGCACTTTCGTTTCCAACAAAGTGGTATCAGAGCTAGGTTCTGGAATTTCAGAAGGGTGTCAAGAGTTGACAGAAAAATCAGGGAGAAGAGATGGACACGAAGCCAGTGCGCATGGTAAACCTGAACGGTACCAACTATCACTACTGAGGAGCAAGATGAAGGATCTGTTATTTATCAAGAAGCTGCATCTGCCGGTATTTACTTCCGAGAGACCCAGTGACAAATCCGAAGAGGACTAAAATTTTGAGCATATATAGGTGTGTGGGTACATCAGGCAGTTCGTTGACGAGAACGTGTACAACCACATTGCCAGTATTGAGAACGCGAGGACACTGTGGGATAAGTTGTAATCTTTGTATGCAAATAAGACCGGGATAAATAAATTATTCCTGATCCCGATGATGATGGGTCTGCAGTACAAAGATGGGGTGTCTATTACGGATCACTTGAGTGAGTTCCAGGGCATGGTTGACCAGCTATCCTCGATGGATGTCAAGTTCGACGACGAGGTTCAGGGACTATGACCGCTGTGTACATTGCCAGACTCGTGAAAGACCGTATGAGTGTCTATGATCGCTTCTTCTCCGGAAGGCGTGGTCAGTCTGGAGTTTGCCAATAGTGGGGTACTGAATGAAGAGATGCGGACACATTATTAGGGCACTTCATCCACATCCAACTCAGAGGCATTTGTTTCAGAGAGCCGCGAAAGGGATAAAGCAGGGGGTCCAGGCGGTGGCAGAGACAAAAGCAGAAAAAGGTCCAAGAGTTGGTACGAGGACTCAGAGTGTTAATATTGTGGCAAGAAGGGCCACATCAAGCAGAACTGTTTCGCTTGGAAGAGAGAGAAGAAGGGCGACAAAGGGAAGCTAAGTAAGAACACTACAGCGGCGGCCTCGACACATCGAGGCGACGTGATCATTATAGGTAATGTGGTAGTTATGAACCTCGCATACGATGACAAATCTTGGTTGGTGGACTCAGGTGCTTCAGCGCACGTATCTCACAACAGGGTACTATTTTTTACATACACAACAGGCGACTGTGGGGTGTTGAAGATGGGCAATGGAGATGTGTCGAAGGCGGTTGCCATTGGAGATGTGCATTTGAGGATAAAGACATGTGTAGTTCTTGTTCTCAAAGATGTTCGTCATGTCCCTGATATCCGTTTTAACCTGGTGTCGGTTGGAAGGTTGGATGATGAGGGTTTCTTCAGTCTTCGAGAATAATCAGTGAAAGCTTTCCATAGGTTCGATGGTGATTGGCAGAGAAAGCAAGAGGTCCGGACTCTACTATATGGAACGGAGTGCACAAGGGTCACATGAGGTTAACGCAGCTACTGATGCGTCTACCGAGTTATGGTACAGGCGGCTCAGCCATATCAGCGAGAAATAGATGAGCTACTTGGTGAACAGGAAGGTAATTCCAGGGTTAAAGTCTACAAAGTTGGAGAAGTGCATGCACTGTTTGACGGGGAAGCAAAATATTGTGTCTTTCCAAAGTCACCCAAGCTCAAGGAAGTCGGCGTTGCTCGAGTTGATTCACTCGGATGTCTGCGGTCCTATGAAGGTAAAATCCATTGGTGGTGCTTCTTATTTTATAACATTTATTGATGAATGTTCCAAGAAGATTTGGGTCTATACCTTAAAGACCAAGGATCATGTGCTGCCCACTTTCAAGGAGTTTCAGGCCTCCGTTGAAAGGGAGACGGACAAGAAGTTGCTTTATGTTCGGTCGGACAATGGAGGCGAGTATATCGGTCGCTTTGATGCTTATTGCACAGAGCAAGAGATATGACACCAGAAGACTCCACCAAAGACACCGTAGCTCATGGTGTAGTGGAGCGGATAAACAGGACGCTAATGGAGAGGGTGCGGTATTTGCTGTCAGAAGCAAACTTGCCAGGCAGCTATTGGGGTGAGGCACTTTACACAGCTGTGTCACGCCCCAGTCCCAAAATATCGAGGGACTAGACGCGTGGCAATGGCCAGTAGCACACACCGATGGGCAAACCCAATTTAATGGACCCATCAGGGTGTACTTAAGCTGTAAAACAACAACATGGGCAATGGTACTAATCTCATCCACAGAAATAAATACCACAATATCAAAATAATAAGCAATATCAAGTCTCAATAAAATATAACTCGGGGAACAACCCGATAATGAGTTTGATACAATGGTTCAATAGACAAGAAATAAAGAGTATAACAACAGCAAATACTGAGTATGGATAAAACATATACTCAGAAGAAATCATCAGCGATCACTCGTCTTCTGGTTCTGGTACTGCTCCAGTGTCTGCTCCTGTTCCTGCTTCTGCTCCTGCTAATGCTCATGTCCCGTATACCTCGGGATAGATCTCCTCTGCTATTACTGGGGACATAATCCGGATCTAGGTCCTAAGGGGACATAGCAAGGTACAAGAATAACTTAAGCCCAAAATAAATACAGTGCAATAATAAATGAATCAATAGGGTAAACTATATAACCAGCTAAGTGATATGAAAGATGAGAGCATCACTAGAACTCAGGCTGAGACCACTACAAGCTCGGTGTCGGGGAGCCGGTAGCAGTGATATCATGTCGGTGTCTAGCTCAAAGAGGCTACGATATCACAATAATATAATCAACCTGTAGCCTGTGTGTCTCTCCCCACCCAATGTAATCATACGTCTCATGTCCATGACACGCAAAATTATGACCTCTAACTGATGTAGTGAGTCATAATGATAGCTAAGCATATGAATAAAGTATATGTCATGAATCCTGTAGCCTATACAGAATTACAATAAATATCTCAGGAAGATTCTATCTCATGAATAGTGTCAGGTGTCCTGTGGTATGACGTACTTGATAAGGCAAGAAGGAGAAAGTATATGGTCTCGATATCCATGTCTAGGTGACGTTACACAACTCCGCGTACGGCGTTGGCACCTGAATATTATTCGGACGCTAAGTAATATCACACGGTCCTAGGTTGAACAGATATATTACAGTAATAAATTAAGAGAATAGTACAAACAAGTGCTGCAAGTATGGCAAGGTACACTTGTCTGGGGTTCTGGCTCCAACTGCTGCTTTGGTATCAGCGGAATCTGCAGGTACTCCTCCGGTTGCTGAAATAAATGTTACCATCAGGTTCAGAAGACATCAAATAGCTAGAATTTCCTGTCCATAAGTCCAATTTGGACACAGGGACAAAAGTGACAGTTTTTGGTCAAAGCGGGGTCCACATGTAGCCCGCTTCGCACCAAAAAATGTGCCAGAGATAATATTTTCCAAATTCGTCAAACTTAGTGTCTACAAGTCCAGAACGACGATACGAACCCAACAGAATGTTCAGAACTGGATTTCGATGAGCCGATCACAAAATCGCCCGTCAAGTGGAGCCATGGGGCCCACGATACGCAATTTTATCAACGTTCCCAGAATCGAACCAAACTTGGATCACAGGACCAGCGTATTGCTACGAGTCCGATGATGCAAGTTTTGTTTCGATACGACGAGCGTACACGAAGTTACAACAAGTTCTAGAATAGGGGCGATACGGAGTGTTGTCGACGAATACGCGTTGATTCCGGTGTGCACGCACATCCAAATCAACTTCCGTAAAATTCTATACGTCCGTATTAACGTTGCGCACCATTCTGTGAAGTCCTCACACGACCAAGTCATCCCGTTTAACGGGGCGCACCCATTTTCGAGGAAATCAGGGTATTTATTTTCCTGATTTTGTGTCGCAGTTTGCGACCGCCACAGGATGTGATACCCCTGGCTAATGGCACGGGCTTTGAGAGGTTCATACAGGGCTATGCGCACGAGTCGATAGAACGGAAAATGAGACAACGAGGAGAGAGAAATACTTACCAGAAAAAGGTCAAAAAAAAGACTAAAATTGGGCGTACGCGAGGGCGCCGCGACGGTGTTTGGCTGGTGGTGGCGGCGCTGCGGTGGCCGCGGGTTGCTGACGACGAAGGCACGGTGGAGGGAAGCTCGGTTGGCCTGAGTCGATGGCGGCCGGAGTGTCACGCCCCAGTCCCAAAATACCGAGGGACCAAATACGTGGCAATGGCCAGCAGCACGCACTGATGGACAACCCAATTTAATGGATCCATCAGGGCATACTTAAGCTGTAACACAAAGTCTACGACAATCATGGCACAACTAATCTCATCCACACAAGATATAAAATATGATCCACAGAATAAATAAGGAATGTAAATCATCAGCTAGTCTCAACAAAGTGCTTCGGAGAACAATCCGATAAATATCTGATACATTGGTTCAACAGACCAAAATATAAATGACTGAAATAAAGTAAATACTGAGCACGAAACATGGATGCTCAGGAAAAGTCTTCAGCTAACACCTCATCCTCGGATGGTGGTACAGCTCCTGGATCAGCTCCGGCTGCGGTCCCGTATACCTCGGGATAGATCTCGTCTGTAAATCCTGGGGACATAATCCGGATCCAGGTCCTCAGGGGACATAGCAAGGTACAAGAAAGCTCAAGCCAAAATAAATGCAGTGCAGAAAATAAATAGAATAAATAGGGCAAGTATGTAAACATCTGTATGAAATGCAGGAGAAAACATCAATAGTACTCAGGTTGAAACAACTACAAGCTCTGTGTAGGGGAGCCGGTAGCAGTGGTATCATGAGGTGGTCTAGCTCAGCGGAAGACTAAGTAGCCGGCATAATATCACGCCCCAGTCCCAAAATACCGTAGGACTAGATACGTGGCAATGGCCAGCAGTACGTACCGATGGACAAACCCAATTTAATGGATCCATTAGGGCATACTTAAGCTGTAAAACAAATCTACGACAATCATGGCACAACTAATCTCATCCACACAAGATAAAAATATGATCCACGGAATAAATAAGGAATGTAAATCATCAGCTAGTCTCACAAAGTACTTCGGGGAATAACCCGATAAATGTCTAGTACAATGGTTCAACAGACTAGAATATAAAAGACTGAAATAAATAATAAAAGCTGAGCATGAACATGGATGCTCAAGAGAAGTCTTCAGCTAACACCTCGCCCTCAGATGGCGGTACAGCTCCTGGATCGGCTCCTCCTGCTGCGGTCCCGTATACCTCAGGATAAACCTCGTCTGCAAAATCTGGGGACAAAATCCATATCCAGGTCCTCAGGGGACATAGCAAGGTACAGAAAATAATACAAGCCAGAATATAAACAGTGCAGCAAATAATGAGATAAGCAGGGTAAGTATGTAACATCTGTATAAATGCAAGAGAGAATATCAATAGTACTCAGGTTGAAACAACTACAAGCCCTGCGTAGGGGAGCCGGTAGTAGTGGTGTCAAGAGGTGGTCTAGCTCAGCGGGATACTGAGTAGCCGGCTTAACATAATCAACCTGTAGCCTGTGAAACTATCCAGCAATAGATGGAACAATAAGGGAATACTAGAATAACCAGCTAAGTGATATGCAAGATGAGAGCAGCACTAGAACTCAGGCTGAAGCATACTACCAGCTCTGTGTCGGGGAGCCGGTAGCAGCAGTAATAATGAGTAATGGGCCAAGCTCGGGCTTCAGAGTCTTGGCCTCACAATAGTAGGGGTGTATATATATAATCAGCCTGTAGTCTGTGTGTCTCTCCCCACCCAATATAACCACGCAAATCATGAACATAACGTCTCACGTCCATGTCAGCGGGGTCATAACTAATACACAAGTCATAATGTATCTAGAATATAGAATCTATGCCAAGTCCTATACAGAATCACCTCGAACATCTCGGGAAGATCCTGTCTCATGATCAGTGTCCAGTGTCCTAGGTCAAAGTGTACTTGGTAAGACAAGTACGAGAAGATAAAGTGTCACGTATGTCCATATCTAGATGACATTACCCAACACCGCGTACGATGTTGGCACCCGACTGATAATCGGACGCTAAGTATGTCAAACGGTCCTAGGTTAAGCATGCACAGTAAATATATGAAGTAGGAAAAATAGGTAACCATACTGCAGAGATGGCAAGGTACACTTGTCTGATGCTTGAATATCAACAACTGTCCCTGTATCAGTGGATCCGGTAGGTGCTACTCCAAAAGCTGTAATAAACATCACCAACAGTCTCAGAAGGTATCAAACTGCTAGGAACGCCTGTCCTTACGTCCAATTTGGACACAGGGGCAAAAAGGTCATTTCCGGGCCAAAGAGGGTTCCATATGTGGCCCACTTTGCACCGAAAAGCGTGCCGAGGGTAGCAGTCTCTAAATGGGACAAACTATGGGTCAAACAATTCTAAATGTCAATACGATCCCAACGGTATGTCCAAATTTGGATTCCGATGAGCCGAACATAATTTGGTCCAAAAAGTCAACTGTGGGGCCCGCCAATTGGCAATCTGGTCAACCATCTCAGAAATGCGTGAAAATTGGGTCACAGGACCAGCGTGTTACCATGAGTCTAGTGGCACAAGTTTCGTCATAATCTGACAAGCGTGCACAAAATATGCGCGAGTTCCACAAAAGTGGCGACACGGAATGTGTTCGCGGATATGGCCTGATTCTGGCGCGCACATGCGTCCAAAATAGTCCTCATAAATTTTCATGTATCAGATTATGCTGCGTGCACCATTCGGTACACTTGGCACACGGCGGCGCGGTCCCGTTTGGCGGGGCGCGCTCCGATCTCCAACTTTTAGAAAACCGGAAAAAGTGGGTGCGCGCAGTTTTGTGACGAATACAATTTTGTCCACAGCAACTAATAGCACAAAGTTATTATACAGAAAATAAACTAGGTCATATAATCTACAGGTATCAAAAAGAATCGCCGAATTCGGATCTCTGTGGTGGGAGATACGAACTCGGCAATATGGGTGGTCATTCTGGAATTCTGCGATTGCAGAATTCTGTCTGTCCGTCCACTTTGGACGCTGTTTTTCACCTAGGGGCACACGTTATCCGAGGTTGACTATAAAACAAGTATTGGAGAGAGTTAAGGGAAGATCGTACCTATGAAAACGGAACAACGTTTGGATGTGCGAGTCGACAGAAAACTACGCCGGAGCGAAGGTGCCTCGAGTGGGAAACTGCAGTTCGCGATGTCGGCGTCGACGGGATGGTCGGATGGCTTGGGGAGGCTTCTCTGGCTGCGGTGACGGCTCCAGATGGGAAGAGGAAGTCTGGAGTTTCTAGGTTAGGGTTTTAGAGAGCTATTATATATATATATACTATATATATTAAGAGAGAGGGGGAAGTTGGATCGGGTTTCGCGGGTGAAAGGGCTGAAGGTTTAAGTTGTTGTGTATAAGGGGCGGGTGGAAGCATATGGGCGGAAGGTTGCTGTGTATAAGGGGCGGGTGGAAGCATATGGGCGGAAGGTTGCTGTGTATAAGGCTTAAGTAATTAGGTAGTTGGTTGTTATTCTTATTATACTTATTATATTAGTAACTTATTAATACTTCTTCTTTTGCTTTCTTTCTTTAAATATATATATACATATATATATTTGTATATATATATATATATATATATATATATATATATATATATATATATATATATATATTCACACATAAGAAAATTTATATAATAGGGTATTGCACATCGTTAGGCTAGCAACTGCTCAAGGGGTCTCCTACATGGAATAAATTCCAAAAAATTCCTGATGGTCCCACAAGTCATCTAAGTGCCCGAACACCTAACATAAAAATTATTAAAAATCTATTTCTCCTATTTGGACCTAATTACTATAATTTAATTAATAATTAATAAATAAAGGGTATATACAATTTTCTAGGAAAGGAATTTTATATTCTACCCAACTTGTAAAAAATTTCGTCCTCGAAATTAAAATTAAGCCACGATAGAATGCAAGGATGGTATAAGATATAAATTAACAATATAAATTCATACCTTGGTCTGCGAATAGGTTCGAAAAATGCTTGCGCATGTCGTTCTCGCGCTCCCAAGTTGATTCTCCTGGCGCGCCATGCCTCCATGCTACGCGAACCAAGGGAATAGACTGGTTCCTCAATACCTTCTCTCGACGATCAAGGATTCCCACGGGTTGCTCTTGGTATGACAAGCTCGGCCCAATGGTGATCTCTGAATGGTCGAGGACATGACTGCTGTCTGCCACATATCGCCTGAGCTGCGACACATGGAATACGTCATGTACTCCCTCCAGTAAAGGTGGTAGCGCAAGTCGATATGCCACCTCTCCAACTCTCTCGAGCACGTCAAATGGTCCAATATACCTTGGACTCAACTTGCCGCGCCCTCCGAATCGGATGGTGCCTCTGGTCGGTGATATCCTCAAGAAGACGTGATCGCCCTCTTTGAACTCCAAGGGTCGACGATGAAGGTCTGCCCACTGTTTCTGCCTGTCTTGCGCTGCTCGCAAGTGTCCCTGAATCTTCTTGACTGTCTCTACGGTGTTGACCACCAACTCGGGTCCCAGAATCTGACGTTCTCCCACGTCACTCCAACACACATGAGACCTACATTTTCTCCCATACAATGCTTCAAACGGAGCCATCTGAATACTCGCTTGATAGCTATTATTGTAAGAAAACTCTATAAGATGTAGGTGGTCCTCCCATGATCCTCCAAAGTCTAACATGCAAGCCCTCAACATGTCCTCCAAGGTCTGAATAGTACGCTCCGACTGCCCATCTGTCTGCGGGTGGTAAGATGTACTGAACTTCAGACGAGTACCAAGACTCTCTTGCATGCTCCTCCAAAAGTGCGATGTGAAGCGCGAATATCTGTCCGATACAATGCTGACTGGTATGCCGTACAATCTCATGATCTGCCTCATATATAAATCAGCTAAAGCTTCTGTAGACTGACCCACTCTAAAGGGTATATAATGGGCTGACTTGGTGAGTCGGTCCACTATTACCCACACTGCATCTCTCCCACTTGGACTCTTGGGAAAACCCGTGACGAAGTCCATAGTGATGTGCTCCCACTTCCACTATGGAATCGGAAGTGGTTGCAATAATCCTGCTGTCCTCTGGTGCTCCGCCTTCACTTGTTGACATACCAGACATTTAGCTACAAAGTGAGCTATCTCTCTCTTCATTCCACGCCACCAATAATACTGTCTCAAGTCCCGATACATCTTGGTTCCTCCTGGGTGAACAGAGTACATAGAGCTATGTGCTTCGGTCATTAACTCCTATCTCAATTCTCCATTTGGAACTACAAGCGGTCTCCAAACCTCAATGTCCCGTCTTCGTGGATGCGAAGTCCTGTCTGCATGCCGGCTTCTGTCCTTTCTTTGAGTCTTCAGAATCTAGCATCGGTGGACAATGCCTCTTTAATCTTCTCTACGAGTGATGACTGAATCTCAAGATTAGCCATCAATCCATTCTGTCCCGGTAAGATGACCTCTATCTGTAGCTCCTGTAAATCTCTCAATAACTCGGGCTGCATCGTCAAGAAATAAGCCATAGGCTTCCTGCTGAGTGCGTCTGCAACAACATTCGCCTTTCCCAGATGATACTGCAGATCGATGTCAAAATCTACCATTAGTTCGAGCCAGCGTCTCTGCCTCATGTTAAGCTCCTTCTGAGTATATACATACTTCAGACTTTTGTGATCTGTAAAGATGTCTACTTTCTTCCCGTAAAGGTAGTGTCTCCAAATCTTTAATGCAAAAATAACTGCTGCTAGCTCCAGATCATGTGTTGGGTAGTTCTTCTCGTGGACCTTCAACTGTCTCGACGCATAAGCAATGACTTTGCCATGTTGCATCAAAACACATCCTAGTCCACTGCCTGATGCATCACTGTAAACAACAAAACCTCCTAACCCTGAAGGAAGAGTCAAGATAGGTGCTGTTGTTAATCTTCTCTTTAGTTCTTCAAAAGCCTTCTGGCAGTCTTCTGTCCATATAAACTCCTGGTCCTTTCGTGTCAGCTTCGTCATCGGTTCTGCAATCCTCGAGAAATTTTCTACAAACCTTCGGTAATATCCCGCAAGTCCGAGAAAACTTCTCACCTCTGCAACTAATGTGGGTGTAGGCCAAGTCTCTATTGCCGCAACTTTCTCTGGATCCACTGAAAGTCCTTCTCCTGATATGATATGTCCCAAGAAAGGCACTTTGTCCATACAGAATTCACACTTACTGAGTTTGGCATATAACTTCCCCTGCCTCAAGGTCTCTAACACGATTCTGAGGTGCTCCTCGTGCTCTCCATGGTTCTTGGAATATATGAGAATGTCGTCAATGAATACCACTACAAATTTATCCAAGAACTGATGAAAGACTCTGTTCATTAAGCTCATAAACACTGCTGGCGCGTTGGTTAAACCAAACGGCATTACCAAGAACTTATAATGCCCATACTTCGTCCTGAAAGCTGTCTTCGGGATGTCTTCCTTCCTCACCTTGATCTGATGATAGCCGGATCTAAGGTCGATCTTTGAGAATACCCTTGCACCACTCAATTGATCGAATAGATCATCAATGCGTGGTAAGGGATACCTGTTCTTGATGGTTACAACATTCAGTGCCCTGTAATCAATGCATAACCGTACTGTTCCATCCTTCTTTGGCACAAATAATATGGGTGCTCCCCAAGGTGAAACACTGGGCCGAATGAAACCCTTCTCCAAAAGATCATCAACCTGTGCTTTCAACTCCACTAACTCCTTGGGTGCTAGCCGATAAACTGTTGAAGTGATTGGCTCTGCTCCTAGAGTTAAGTCTATTGTGAATTCTATTTCCCGATCAGGCGGTAAACCTGGAAGATCATCGGGAAATACATCCACAAATTCTGATATGACTCTTGGGTAACCTGTCTCCCCTTCTACAGATAGTACCCTAAGAGTAGGCTGAGCTCCTTGCTCTACTGCTCCTCGGAGAAACTCAAATTCCGGATGTCCAGGCGGTCTAAATATAACCCGCCCAAGTCGGCAATCAAGAGTCGCATGGTACTGACTTAACCAGTCCATACCAAGTACGACATCATAATCCGGCATAGAAAATATCAGAAACTGCGCTCGCATTTCTCGGCCACAAACGACTACAGAACATGATCTACAGACGTCACTAACTGGAATAATTCCACCTCCCGTAAGAATTCTCTTCATCTTCGGAAGGGGTGCGGTAGCTACTCTATGGGTGGCTACAAAGCTAGCTGCTATAAATGAATGCGATGCTCCAGAATCAAATAATGCAACTGCTGGTAATGAAGCTACTAAAATAGTACCTGCGATGACCTCGCCTGCTGTAGCCTCCTCCTCAACAGCTAAAGTGAAAGCCTGCCCTCGCCCCTGTGCTGGGCCTCGCTGCTGCTGAGCCTGCTGAAATAAAGCTGCCTGTGTGCCAGGGGTGGTCTCTGCTGATTCCCCCCTGGGGCTGGTGGTCTGACTCCACCAACTCCTGCCTGCTGTGCTCCTACGGCTGGATACGTTGGTCGTGGTGCAGGCAAAGCTAATCTCGGTGCTCCCTCTCTGCGCTCGGTGCACTCTCTGGTCTGATGCTGGTTGGAACCGCAAGCTAGGCAGAGTCCCAACTTGCGTCTGCATTCTCTCTCAATATGACCTATCTTGCCGCAATGATGACAAGTAGGGAGAGATATGGCTCTGTGCGCTGTCCTCTCAGGCATACACCTCTGGGTCCGTTTTACTGTTTCCCCATGTCCTATCCTCGATGGTGCTGATGTGATATGCCTCTTCAGGGTTGACTCCCTTCTGGTGACGCGCTCCATGCGTCAGGCTGCTGCGAGAACGTCGGTATAAGATGTAGGTGCGACTGAGCCAATCAATCTCTGAAGCTCGAACTTCAGTCCATCAAAGAACTTCTCAGCTTTCTCTTCCTCGGTCGAAATCAAGGTTGGGGCAAAGAGACTGAGGCGTATAAACTTCGCGTTGTATTCCTCCACTGTCATGCTGCCTTGGATAAGGCGGTGGAACTTGTCTCTGAGCTCTGATCGTGCAACTGCCGGAATGTACATTTCTTTGAAGAGTCTGGAGAACTCTTCCCAGGTGACTCGGTCCTGCCCGAGCCTCATCTCCTCTGCTAACCACCAGTGATGTGCATTCTCCGTTAACTGCATTCTGACTGCGGTCATCCACTTCTCTCTCGGAAGTTCTGCGGCTTCCAACTGATGCTGAATGTTTGTGAGCCATTCATAAACTTCTGTTGGTCCCTCTTTACCAGAAAAGGTACGAGGCTTGAGCTGACGGAAGTCGGTGATAGATCCCGTCGCCGATCGCCTCGCTGGTGGATTTGCCTGCTCCAATGCGGATACCAGGCTGGTTCTCAAATTCTCGGCCTCCTGACGTTGTGCTTCTTGCTGAATCTGTTGTTGTGCTTGCATTATAGCATACATCATCTGGAACATCTGTTGCCCGTCCATGGCTTGTCCTGGCGGGAAAGCTGGCATCTGGGAAGTAAACTGTGGTGGAGGTGGGATGTCATCTCTCCGAAACCTTGGATTAGGCTGACCGGTTTGATCGCTCTGCGATGCTTGTCCTCCACTCCCAGGAGTCACTCCATCTCCATAAGTAACCACAGCGTCGTGTGGTGTATCCAAAGGAATCTCGTCTCCGTTCCTGGGATCCATTTCTCTGCAACCAAAAGATAAACTATAAGAACGCTCATAGGAGTCAACACAGGATGCAAATCAAGTAACAGTTTCGAGTTCGATATAGAGTTCAAGAATGGTTCAATTAATGGATGAGATCCTATAACTTATCCTATCCTCAGGGCAGGCTGGTTCAGTCCCTAAGTTGAAACTGAACAATTTAGTCGTAGACCTGCATGGGCCACCACAAAAACCATGTCATGCCCCAGTCCCAAAATACCGTGGGACTAGATACGTGACAATGGCCAGTAGTACGCACCGATTGACGAACCCAATTTAATGGATCCATCAGGGCATACTTAAGCTGTAAAACAAATCTACGACAATCATGGCACAACTAATCTCATCCACACAAGATAAAAATATGATCCACGGAATAAATAAGGAATATAAATCATCAGCTAGTCTCACAAAGTACTTTGGGGAATAACCCGATAAATGTCTAGTACAATGGTTCAACAGACCAGAATATAAAAGACTGAAATAAATAATAAAAGCTGAGCATGAACATGGATGCTCAAGAGAAGTCTTCAGCTAACACCTCGCCCTCAGATGGCGGTACAGCTCCTGGATCGGCTCCTCCTGCTGCGGTCCCGTATACCTCGGGATAAACCTCGTCTGCAAAATCTGGGGACAAAATCCATATCCAGGTCCTCAGGGGACATAGCAAGGTACAGAATATAATACAAGCCAGAATATAAACAGTGCAGCAAATAATGAGATAAGCAGGGTAAGTATGTAAGATCTGTATAAATGCAAGAGAGAATATCAATAGTACTCAGGTTGAAACAACTACAAGCCCTGCGTAGGGGAGCCGGTAGTAGTGGTGTCAAGAGGTGGTCTAGCTCAGCGGGATACTGAGTAGCCGGCTTAACATAATCAACCTGTAGCCTGTGAAACTATCCAGCAATAGATGGAACAATAAGGGAATACTAGAATAACCAGCTAAGTGATATGCAAGATGAGAGCAGCACTAGAACTCAGGCTGAAGCATACTACCAGCTCTGTGTCGGGGAGCCGGTAGCAGCAGTAATAATGAGTAATGGGCCAAGCTCGGGCTTCAGAGTCTTGGCCTCACAATAGTAGGGGTGTATATATATAATCAGCCTGTAGTCTGTGTGTCTCTCCCCACCCAATGTAACCACGCAAATCATGAACATAACGTCTCACGTCCATGTCAGCGGGGTCATAACTAATGCACAAGTCATAATGTATCTAGAATATAGAATCTATGCCAAGTCCTATACAGAATTACCTCGAACATCTCGGGAAGATCCTGTCTCATGATCAGTGTCCAGTGTCCTGGGTCAAAGTGTACTTGGTAAGACAAGTACGAGAAGATAAAGTGTCACGTATGTCCATATCTAGATGACATTACCCAACACCGCGTACGATGTTGGCACCCGACTGATAATCGGACGCTAAGTATGTCAAACGGTCCTGGGTTAAGCATGCACAGTAAATATATGAAGTAGGAAAAATAGGTAACCATACTGCAGAGATGGCAAGGTACACTTGCCTGATGCTTGAATATCAACAACTGTCCCTGTATCAGTGGATCCGGTAGGTGCTACTCCAAAAGCTGTAATAAACATCACCAACAGTCTCAGAAGGTATCAAACTGCTAGGAACGCCTATCCTTACGTCCAATTTGGATACAGGGGCAAAAAGGTCATTTTCGGGCCAAAGAGGGTTCCATATGTGGCCCACTTTGCACCGAAAAGCGTGCCGAGGGTAACAGTCTCTAAATGGGATAAACTATGGGTTAAACAATTCTAAATTTCAATACGATCCCAACGGTATGTTCAAATTTGGATTCCGATGAGCCGAACATAATTTGGTCCAAAAAGTCAACTGTGGGGCCCGCCAATTGGCGATCTGGTCAACCGTCTTAGAAATACGTGAAAATTGGGTCACAGGACCAACGTGTTACCACGAGTCCAGTGGCACAAGTTTCGTCACAATCTGACAAGCGTGCACAAAATACGCGCGAGTGCCACAAAAGTGGCGACACGGAATGTGTTCGCGGATACGGCCTGATTCCGGCGCGCACACGCGTCCAAATCAGTCTCCACGAATTTTTACGTGTCCGATTATGCTGCGTGCACCATTCGGTACACTTGGCACACGGTGGCGCGGTCCCGTTTGGCGGGACGCGCTCCGATCTCCAACTTTTAGAAAACCGGAAAAAGTGAGTGCGCGCAGTTTTGTGACGAATACAATTTTGTCCACAGCAACTAATAGCACAAAGTTATTATACAGAAAATAAACTAGGTCATGTAATCTACAGGTATCAAAAAGAATCACCGAATTCGGATCTCTGTGGTGGGAGATACGAACTCGGCAATATGGGTGGTCATTCTGGAATTCTGCGATTGCAGAATTCTGTCTGTCCGTCCACTTTGGACGCTGTTTTTCACCTAGGGGCACACGTTATCCGAGGTTGACTATAAAACAAGTATTGGAGAGGGTTAAAGGAAAATCATACCTATGAAAACGTAACGGCGTTTGGATGTGCGAGTCGACGGAAAACTACGCCGGAGCGAAGGTGCCTCGAGTGGGAAACTGCAGTTCGCGATGTCGGCGTCGACGGGATGGTCGGATGGCTTGGGGAGGCTTCTCTGGCTGCGGTGACGGCTCCAGATGGGAAGAGGAAGTCTGGAGTTTCTAGGTTAGGGTTTTAGAGAGCTTATATATATATATATATATATATATATATATATATACTATATATATTAAGAGAGAGGGGGAAGTTGGATCGGGTTTCGCGGGTGAAAGGGCTGAAGGGTTAAGTTGCTGTGTATAAGGGGCGGGTGGAAGCATATGGGTGGAAGGTTGCTGTGTATAAGGGGCGGGTGGAAGCATATGGGCGGAAGGTTGCTGTGTATAAGGCTTAAGTAATTAGGTAGTTGGTTGTTATTCTTATTATACTTATTATATTAGTAACTTATTAATACTTCTTCTTTTGCTTTCTTTCTTTAAATATATATATACATATATATATATATATATATATATATATATATATATATATATATATTCACACATAAGAAAATTTATATAATAGGGTATTGCACATCGTTAGGCTAGCAACTGCTCAAGGGGTCTCCTACATGGAATAAATTTCGAAAAATTCCTGATGGTCCCACAAGTCATCTAAGTGCCCGAACACCTAACATAAAAATTATTAAAAATCTATTTCTTCTATTTGGACCTAATTACTACAATTTAATTAATAATTAATAAATAAAGGGTATATACAATTTTCTAGGAAGGGGATTTTACACATAACATAATCAACCTGTAGCTTGTGGGTCTCTCCAACAATAGATGGAACAATAAGGGAATACTAAATAACCAGCTAAGTGATATGCAAGATGAGAGCAGCACTAGAACTCAGGCTGAAGCCACTCCAAGCTCTGTGTCGGGGAGCCGGTAGTAGCAGTAATAATGAGTAATGGGCCAAGCTCGGCTTCAGAGTCTTGTGCCTCACAATAATAGAGGTGTATATATATGTTCAGCCTGTAGCCTGTGTGTCTCTCCCCACCCAATGTAACCACGCATTTCATGACCATAACGTCTCATGTCCATGTCAGCGGGATCATAACTAATGCAATAAGTCATAATGTCTAGGAATATAATATCTCTATCAAGTCCTGTATCCTATACAGAATCACCACGAATATCTCGGGAAGATCCTGTCTCATGAACAGTGTCAAGTGTCCTGGGTCAAAGTGTACTTGGTAAGACAAGTACGAGAAGATAAAGTGTCACGAATATCCATCTCTAGATGACAATACCCAACACCGCGTACGGTGTCGGCACCCGACTAATAATCGGACGCTAAGTACGTCACACGGTCCTAGGTTAAGCATGCACAGCAATATAAATAAAGCAAGAAAAATATGTAACAATACTGCAGAGTTTGACAAGGTACACTTGCCTGGTGTCCGAATACCAACGGTCGTCCCTGTATCAGTGGATCCTGTAAGTACTCCTCCAAAAGCTGTAATAAACATCACTAACAGTCTCAGAAGATATCAAATAGCTAGAAATGCCTGTCCTTACGTCCAATTTGGATACAAGGGCAAAAATGACATTTTCGGACCAAAGCTGGGTCCAGATGTGGGCCACTTTGCACCGAAAAGCGTGTCAGGGTCAAAGGTCTTCAAATTCCTCAAACTCAGTGTCTATAAGTCAAGAAAGATGATACGAACCCAACGGAACTTCCAGAATTGGATTCCGATGAGTCGATCACAAAATCGCCCGTCAAGTGGAGATTGTGGGGCCCACGATACACGATTTTATCAACGTTCTCAGAATCGAACCAAACTTGGGTCACAGGACCAGCGTATTGCTATGAGTCCGATGGCGCAAGTTTCGTCTTGATCCGACGTGTGTACACAAAGTTACAGCGTATTCCAGAATGGACGGATATGGGGCGTTGTCGGTGGATACGCGTTGATTCCGGTGTGCACGCACATCCGAATCGACTTCTGTGAAATCCCACACGACCGTATCAACGTCGCGCATGTTTCGGTAAAGACCTCGTGCGACCAAGTCATCCCGTTTGGCGGGGCGCACTCAGTTCCGGGATAAAATAGGGCATTATTTTTCCTATTTTTGGATCGCGGTGTGCGATCACCACAGGACGCGATGCACCGAACGAGTTGTACGGACACCGAGAGGGTTATACAGTCTACGTGTAGCAACTAACGAAAACTAAAACAGAGTTGTGAGGTGAGAGAAAACGGTACCTGAACAGGGCTCCGTGAATGCTGAATTCCACGTGTCCGAGGGTCAACTTCGTGTCCTGGTCGAGAACTCCCGTGTCTGTCGTGAGTCCGAGCTCGGGTTCTGACTTGGGAGCAGCGGGGACTTCACCGGAGGGAGTCGACGCATCCTAGGGCGTCTAGTTGCTGGTCGACGAGGGGTTTGGTCGAGGGAGTCCTTACGGAGGAGCAATATCGGGTTCGGCAGCGGCGGCGTGGGAAGTTCTACGGTGAAGGGGAAGTCGGCGGCATGGGAAGTTCAACGGCGAAGGGAAAGTCGGCTGTGCGTGCGGCGGAGAATGGGGATGCGGCGGTCTGCGCTGTCGGGGTCGAGCGCGGGGGACGACGGCCGCGCGGGTCAGGGGCTGGACGCTTCAGAGGAAAGGTCGAGCGGCGGTGCTTGGGTCAGGCACGGCTGTGTCGGCACTGGACACGGCGGATGTGGGAGGATATTCAGAAGACGGCGACAACGGAACTAGGGTTTCGGCTTGGCATGCATGCCAAGGAAGGGGAAATTTATACTTCTACAGGGAATCCGTCGGTTAGGTTTCCCAATGGGTTTCGGGTCGGGTTTGGCTCAGATCCGACCCGACCCGACCCGACCCGACCCAATAGGCTGGGTTCGGTTCAGGCAGGGTGGGTTTGTTTTGGTTTGGTTTGGCTTGGGTTTAAGTTTGGTTTATCAATCCAAAAAGTTTTTAATGCCTTAAACGCCTCTCCGGAGTCCAATAAATTTACCGAAAAATACCACATGTCCGGTTTTCCATTTTATACCATAAAGTATTATTTTCATAATATTTTATCACTAATTAACAGCATTTAAAAATCTTTAACTCACAATCACCTTGGTTCTTTATCCAGAAAAATGCCGAAAACATCCGGAAAAAATTATATTAAAATTATTCTGAAAAATAGAGTGTTTACAATCTACCCCCTTAAGAGGATTACGTCATCGCAATCAAAGAATGAGCTACTAAAGGAAGAACTATAAAATACAATATTGCTTATTTAACAACTGCATTCTCGAACAAGTGAGGATAACGCTGGCGCATACTATCTTCTCGTTCCCAAGTCGATTCTCCAGGAGAATGATGTTTCTAAGCTACACGAACCAGTCTGATTGTCTGTCCCTGCAATGTCTTCTCACTGACGTCGAGGATGCCAACGGGTTGTTCTTCATATCTCAAGCTAGGGCCCACTGCGATCTCTGAATGATCGACTACGTGACTTGGATCGGTCACGTACCTTCTCAGCTGTGAGACATGGAATACGTCATGCACTCCCTCTAAGGATGGAGGTAATGCAAGACGATAAGCCACCTCACCAATGCGCTCTAGAATATCAAATGGCCCAATATACCTTGGGCTCAACTTGCCTCTGCTCCCGAATCTAATAGTACCTCGAGTGGGCGAAATCCTCAAGAACACGTGCTCTCCTTCTTTAAACTCTAGGGGACGTCTGTGCGTATCTGTCCAATGCTTCTGTCTGTCCTGAGCTGCTCGAAGATGATTCTGGATCTGTTTCACCTTTTTCACTGTTTGCGTTACCAATTCTGGACCCAGTATTTGACGTTCACCAACGTCACTCCAACATATAGACGATCTGCACTTCCTTCCGTATAATGCCTCGAATGGTGCAATCTGAATACTGGCTTGATAACTGTTGTTGTAGAAGAACTCCACTATGTGCAAATGATCTTCCCAAGATCCTCCAAAGTCTAGCATACATGATCGTAATATGTCCTCCAAGATCTGAATGGTGCGCTCCGATTGACCATCTGTCTGTGGATGGTAAGCCGTGCTGAATTTGAGTCTGGTGCCCAGACTCTCTTGCATGCTTCGCCAGAAATGAGATGTAAATCTCGAATCTTGATCCGATACAATACTAACCGGCACTCCATGTAATCTGACAATTTATCGCATATACATGTCGGCTAGTACCTCTGTGGACTGTCCAACTCTAAATGGCAAGAAGTGTGCCAATTTAGTGAGTCTATCCACGATAACCCATACTGCATCTCTTCCGTTGGGGCTCCTTGGAAATCCGGTGACAAAATCCATCGTGATATGCTCCCACTTCAATTCTGGTATAGGAAGCGGCTGTAACATACCTGCAGTCCTCTGATGCTCGGCCTTTACTTGCTGGCAGACTAAGCATTTGGCCACAAATCTTCCAATCTCCCTTTTTATTCCATGCCACCAATAATACTATCTCAAGTCTCGGTATATCTTGGTTCCTCCTAGGTGAACAGAGTACATGGAGCTATGTGCTTCAGTCATTAACTCCTGTCTCAATTCTCTATTTGGAACATACAGGCAATTTCCAAACCTCAATGTCCCGTCTTCGTGTATGCGAAGTCCTGTCTGCATGCCTGCTTCCGTTCTCTCCTTCAGTCTTCGAAATCTAGCATCGATGGGCAATGCCTCTTTAATTCTTTCCACAAGTGACGACTTAATTTTAAGATTAGCCAGTAATCCATTCTGTCCTGGTAAAACAACCTCTATCTGAAGCTCCTGTAGATCTCTCAATAACTCGGGCTGCATTGTCAAGAAATAAGCCGTAGGCTTCCTGCTGAGTGCGTCCGCTACGACATTCACTTTTCCCGGATGATACTGCAGATCGATGTCAAAATCTACCATCAGTTCAAGCCAACGTCTCTGCCTCATGTTAAGCTCCTTCTGAGTATATACATACTTCAGACTTTTGTGATATGTAAAGATGTCTACTTTCTCCCCATAAAGGTAGTGCCTCCAAATCTTCAATGCAAATATAACTGCTGCTAGCTCCAGATCGTGTGTTGGGTAGTTCTTCTCATGGACCTTCAACTGTCTCGACGCATAAGCAATGACTTTGCCATATTGCATCAAAACACATCCTAATTCACTGCCTGATGCATCACTGTAAACAACAAAATCTCCTGACCCCGAAGGAAGAGTCATGACAGGTGCTGTTGTTAATCTTCTATTCAATTCTTCAAAATCCTTCTGGCAGTCGTCTGTCCATATAAACTCCTGGTCTTTACGTGTCAACTTCGTCATCGGCTCCGCAATCCTCGAGAAATTTTCTACAAACCTTCGGTAATATCCCGCAAGTCCGAGAAAACTTCTCACTCTGCAACTGATGTGGGTGTAGGCCAAGTCTCTATTGTCGCAACTTTCTCTGGATCTACTAAAAGTCCTTCTCCTGAAATGATATGTCCCAAGAAAGGTACTTTGTCCATACAAAACTCACACTTACTGAGCTTGGCATATAACTTCTCCTGCCTCAAGGTCTCTAACACGATTCTGAGATGCTCCTCGTGCTCTTCGTGGCTCTTGGAATATATAAGGATGTCATCAATGAACACCACCATAAATTTATCCAAGAACTGATAGAAGACTCTGTTAATTAAACTCATAAACACTGCTGGCGCATTGGTTAAACCAAACGGCATTACCAAGAACTCATAATGTCCATACTTGGTCCTGAAAGCTGTCTTTGGTATGTCTTCCTTCCTTACTTTGATCTGATGATAGCCGGATCTAAGGTCAATCTTCGAGAATACCCTTGCACCACTCAATTGATCGAATAGATCATCAGTGCGTGGTAAGGGATACCTGTTCTTGATGGTCACAGTATTTAGTGCCCTGTAGTCAATGCATAACCGTACTATTCCATCCTTCTTCGGCACAAATAATATGGGTGCTCCCCATGGTGAAACACTGGGCCGAATAAAACCCTTCTCCAGAAGATGGTCAACCTGTTCTTTCAACTCCACTAACTCCTTAGGTGCTAGCTGATATACTGACGAAGTGCTAGGCTTTGCTGCTGGAGTTAAGTCTATTGTGAATTCTATTTCTCGATCAGGCGGTAAACCTGGAAGATCATCAGGAAATACATCCACAAACTCTGATATGACTCTTGGGTAACCTGTCTCCCCTTCTACAGATAGTACCCTAAGAGTAGGCTGAATTTATTGCTCTACTACTCCTCAAAGAAACTCAAATTCTGGATGTCCTGGCGGTCTAAATATAACCCGTCCAAGTCGGCAATCAAGAGTCGCATGGTACTGACTTAACCAGTCCATACCAAGTACAACATCATAATCCGGCATGGAAAAGATCAGAAATTGAGCTCGCATTTCTCTTCCACAGACTACTACAGAACATGATCTATAGACGTCACTAACCAGAATAATTCTACCTCCCGTAAGAATTTTCTTCATCTTCGGAAGGGGTGCGGTAGCTACTCTATGGGTGGCTATAAAGCTAGCTGCTATAAATGAATGCGATGCTCCAGAATCAAATAATGCTACAGCTGGTAATGAAGCTACTAAAATAGTACCTGCGATGACCTCGCCTGCAATAGCCTCCTCCTCAACAGCTAATGTGAATGCCTGTCCTCGTCCCTGAGCTGGACCTCTCTGCTGCTGCTGAGCCTGCTGAAATAGAGTTGCCTGTGGTGCTAGGGGTGGTCTCTGCTGATTTCCTCCTGGAACCGGTGGCTTGAAGCCTCCAACTCCTGCTTGCTATACTCCTACTGCTGGATAAGCGGGTCGTGGGGCAGGTAAAGCTAGTCTCGGTGCTCCCTCTCTGCGCTCGGTGCAGTCTCTGGTTGAATACTGGTTGGATCCGCAAGCCAGGCAGAGTCCTAAATTGCGTCTGTATTCTCTCTCAATATGACCTACCTTGCCGCAGTGGTGACAAGTAGGGATAGATATGGCCCTGTGTGCTGTCCTCTCTGGCATACTCCTCTGGGTCCGTTTTGCTGAATCCCCATGTCCTGTCCTGGATGGTGCTGAGGTGATAGGCCTCTTCAGGTTCGACTCCCTTCTAGTGATGTGCTCCATGCGTCGTGCTACTGCGAGAACGTCGGTATAAGATGTAGGTGCGACTGATCCAATCAATCTCTAGAGCTCGAACTTTAGCCCGTCAAAGAACTTCTCAGCTTTCTCTTCCTCTGTCGCATTCAAGGTTGGGGCAAAGTGACTGAGGTAAATAAATTCCGTGTTGTATTCTTCCACTGTCATATTGCCTTGGATAAGGCGGTTGAACTTGTCTCGGAGCTCTGACCGTGCAACTGCTGGGATGTACATCTCTTGGAAGAGTCTGGAGAACTCTTCCCATGTGACTCGGTCTTGTCCGAGCCTCCTCTCTTCTGCTAACCACCAGTGATGTGCATTTTCAGTTAACTGCATTCTGACTGCAGTCATCCATTTCTCTTCGGAAGTTCAGCGACTTCCAACTGATGCTGAATGTTTGTGAGCCATTCATGAACTTCTGTTGGCCCCTCTTTACCAGAAAATGTACGAGGCTTGAGTTGACGGAAGTCGGTGATAGATCCCGTCGATGATCGCCTCGCGGGTGGATTTGCCTGCTCCAATGCGGATACCAGGCTGGTTCTCAGATACTCGGCCTCCTGCCGATGTGCCTCTTGCTGAATCTGTTGCTGTGCTTGCATCTTGGCATACATCATCTGGAACATCTGTTGTCCGTCCATGGCTTATCCTGGCGGGAAAACTGGCATCTGCGGAGTGAACTATGGTGGAGGTGGGATGTCATCTCTCCGAAACCTTGGATTAGGCTGACCGGTTTGATCGCTCTGCGATGATTGTCCTCCATTCCCTGGGGTCACTCCGTCTATATAAATAACCACAGCGTCGTGTGGCGTATCCAAAGAAATCTCGTCTCTGTTCCTAGGATCCATTACTCTGCAACCAGAAGATAAACTGTAAGAACGCACAGAGGAATCAACACATGATGCAAATCAAGTAACAATTTCGAGTTTGATATAGGGTTCAACAATAGGTTAAATAATGGATGAGATCCTAGAACTTATCCTATCCTTAGGGCAGGCTGGTTCAGTCCCTAAGTTAAAACCGAACAATTTAGTCGTAGACCTGCATGGGCCACCACAAAAACCATGTCACGTCCCAGTCCTAAAATACCGAGGGACCAGATACGTGGCAATGGCCAGCAGCACGCACCGATGGACAACCCAATTTAATGGATCCATCAGGGCATACTTAAGCTGTAACACAAAGTCTACGACAATCATGGCACAACTAATCTCATCCACACAAGATATAAAATATGATCCACATAATAAATAAGGAATGTAAATCATCAGCTAGTCTCAACAAAGTGCTTCGGGGAACAACCCGATAAATATCTGATACATTGGTTCAACAGACCAAAATATAAATGACTAAAATAAAGTAAATACTGAGCATGAAACATGGATGCTCAGGAAAAGTCTTCAGCTAACACCTCATCCTCGGATGGCGGTACAACTCCTGGATCAGCTCCGGCTGCGGTCCCGTATACCTCGGGATAGATCTCGTCTGTAAATCCTGGGGACATAATCCGGATCCAGGTCCTCAGGGGACATAGCAAGGTACAAGAAAGCTCAAGCTAAAATAAATGCAGTACAAAAAATAAATAGAATAAATAGGACAAGTATGTAAACATCTGTGTGAAATGCAGGAGAAAACATCAATAGTACTCAGGTTGAAACAACAACAAGCTCTGTGTAGGGGAGCCGGTAGCAGTGGTATCATGAGGTGGTCTAGCTCAGCGGGAGACTGAGTAGCCGGCATATCATAATCAACCTGTAGCCTGTGGGTCTCTCCAACAATAGATGGAACAATAAGGGAATACTAAATAACCAGCTAAGTGATATGCAAGATGAGAGCAACACTAGAACTCAGGCTGAAGCCACTACAAGCTCTGTGTCGGGGAGCCGGTAGTAGCAGTAATAATAAGTAATGGGCCAAGCTCGGCTTCAGAGTCTTGTGCCTTACAATAATAAGGGTGTATATATATATGTTCAGCCTGTAGCCTGTGTGTCTCTCCCTACCCAATGTAACCACGTATTTCATGACCATAACGTCTCATGTCCATGTCAGCGGGATCATAACTAATGTAATAAGTCATAATGTCTAGGAATATAATATCTCTGTCAAGTCCTGTATCCTATACAGAATCACCACGAATATCTCGGGAAGATCCTGTCTCATAAACAGTGTCAAGTGTCCTGGGTCAAAGTGTACTTGGTAAGACAAGTACGAGAAGATAAAGTGTCACGAATATCCATTTCTAGATGACAATACCCAACATCACGTACGGTGTTGGCACCCGACTAATAATCGGATGCTAAGTACGTCACACGGTCCTAGGTTAAGCATGCACAGCAATATAAATGAAGCAAAAAAAAATGTAACAATACTGCAGAGTTTGGCAAGGTATACTTGCCTGGTGTCCGAATACCAACAGTCGTCCCTGTATCAGTGGATCCTGTAAGTACTCCTCCAAAAGATGTAATAAACATCACTAACAGTCTCAGAAGATATCAAATAGCTAGAAACGCCTGTCCTTACGTCCAATTTGGACACAAGGGCAAAAATGACATTTTTGGGCTAAAGCGGGGTCCAAATGTGGGCCACTTTGCACCGAAAAGCGTGTCAGGGTCAAAGGTCTCCAAATTTCTCAAACTCAGTGTCTACAAGTTAGGAACGATGATACGAACCCAACGAAACTTCCAGAATTGGATTTCGATGAGCCGATCACAAAATCGCCCGTCATGTGGAGCTTGTGGGGCCCACGATACGTAATTTTGTCAACGTTCTCAGAATCGAACCAAACTTGGGTCACAGGACCAGCGTATTGCTACGAGTCCGATGGCGTAAGTTTCATCTCGATCCGACATGTATACACAAAGTTACAGCGTGTTCCAGAATGGACGGATACAGGGCGTTGTCGGTGGATACGCGTTGATTCCGGTGTGCGATCACCACATGACGCGATGCACCGAACGAGTTTTACGGGCACCGAGAGGGTTATACAGTCTACACGTAGCAACTGACGTAAACTAAAACAAAGTTGCGAGGTGAGAGAAAACAGTACCTGAACAGGGCTCCGTGAACGCTGAATTTCCCGTGTCCGAGGGTCAACTTCGTGTCCTGGTCGAGAACTCCCGTGTCTGTCGTGAGTCCGAGCTCGAGTTCTGACTCGGGAGCAGTGGAGGGAGTCGACGCGTCCTAGGGCGTCTGGGTGCTGTTCGACGAGGGGTTTGGTCGAGGGAGTCCTTGCGGAGGAGCAACGTCGGGTTCGTCAGCGGCGGCGTGGGAAGTTCGACGGCGAAGGGGAAGTCGGCGGCGTGGGAAGTTCGACGGCGAAGGGGAAGTTCGACGGCGAAGGAGAAGTCGGCTGTGCGTGCGGCGGAGAATGGGGATACGGCGGTCTGCGCTGTCAAGGTCGAGCGCGGGGGACGGCGGCCGCACGGGTTAGGGGCTGGACGCTTCAGAGGAAAGGTCGAGCGGCGGTGCTTGGGTTAGGCGCGGCTGTGTCGGCGCTGGACACGGCAGATGGGGGAGGATGTTCAGAAGACGGCGACGACGAAAATAGGGTTTCGGCTTGGCACGCATGCCAAGGAAGGGGAAATTTATACTGCTACAGGGAATCTGGCGGCTAGGTTTCCCAATGGGTTTCGGGTCGGGTTTGGCTCAGATCCGACCGACCTGACCCAATAGGCTGGGTTCGGTTCATGCAGGGTGGGTTTGTTTTGGTTTGGTTTGGCTCTGGTTTAAGTTTGGTTTATCAATCCAAAAAGTTTTTAAGGCTTAAACGCGTCTCCGGAGTCCAATAAATTCACCGAAAAATACCACATGTCCGGTTTTCCATTTTACACCATAAAATATTATTTCCATTATATTTTATCACTAATTAACAGCATTTAAAAATCTTTAACTCACAATCACCTTGGTTCTTTATCCAGAAAAATGTCGAAAACATCCGGGAAAAATTATATTAAAATTTTTCTGAAAAACAGGTTGTTTACACGGAGACAGCAGGATCAGGATCGTCGAGGTCACGACAGAGCTCGGGGTCGGCTCGTCGGGGAGCTACGATCACTGGAGGGGAACTGGGTTCCTCGGGGTACCGGAGGGCGGAGGGCGGAGGATGGATGAAGTGGTGGTGGAGAAGTGGCCGTAGGTGAGCTGGTCGGTCGTGATCGGCATCGACGTCGTCAGGGCAGAGGGGATGGATCTGGGAAGTCGTAGTGATGGGGGCCGAGGTTTTTATAGGTTTGCGGGGAGGCGGACGGTCGGCTGACGGCGGTTGTAGGCGGCGGAGAGTAGAAGGGGTAGAGGCGGACGGTTACAGGAGGCGAGCGGGAGGAGGTTACGGCCGACGGAGAGGGGAAGGGAACGACAGCCGAGGCGTCAAGAAATTTTGGGGGTTACTGTAGCAGATACAGTAGCGGGTCGAGTAGGGTTGCGGGTTGGGTTCTGGATTCGGGTTCGAATCCGACCCTTTAGGGTTTTAAATTAGCTTTTGGGTCTGAGTCAAGGTTTGGGCCGGTCTGGGTTGGTTCGGTTTAATAATAAACCGGGTTTATTTTGGGTTTAATAAAAGATATTAATTTTTAGGTCTTTAAAAATAGTTCTGGGGTCCAATAAATTCCAGAAAAATTACCCTATGTCTAATATTTTATTTTACACCCAAAAATATTATTTTCATAATATTTTAATACTTATTTTAATACTTAAAAATATTTAATTTAGAAGAACATTTATTTTAATTCCTGAAAATAACAAAAAATTCTAGAAAAATTCTGAAAATTCATTTATAAAATTCCTGAAAAATTTTGGGTATTTACAAGCTGCTTATGTTATTAATTTATCTCCAGGTGCTCCTTTGTATGGTAATGTATCTGACGAAGTATGGTACAACAAAGAGTCGTCATACAATCACCTGCGAGTGTTTAGTTGTAAGGCCTTCGTGGATGTACCGAAGGACGAGAGATCCAAACTTGAGCCAAAGACGAGGCGGTGCATCTTTGTCGGCTACGGTCGGGATGAGTTTGGCTATAGACTCTACGATCCAGTAGGAAGAAATCTCTATAGAAGCAGGGACGTGGTATTCATCGAGGATCAGACTATGACCAACACTCAGGATTTCGAGATGCCTTATAAGGCTAAGGAATTGCCTGAGTTAGAGTCATTTTGCTTCGAGCAATTTTTAGAGGATATCGCAGAGGATCCAGTTATGGGGGAGCCAATACATGGAGTTGCTCCCAACCCTGATCATCAGCCTGCTGATGGTGGTCAGGGTGACCCTCAGAAGGATGAGCATGCCAAGGAGGAAGTTCCTCGAGGGGAGAAGGCTGTAGATATATAGCCAACACCAATGGTTCTGTTGAGGAGGAGTGATAGAGAGCGTTGACCATGTATGAGATACTCACCTGGTGAGTATGTGCTATTGACTGACGGGGGAGAACCAGAAAGTTTCGTAGAGGCTATGGAAGACGAACACAGGCATGAGTGATTGGAGGCCATGTAGGAGGAGATGAGTTCCTTGGAGGCCAACTTTACTTATGATCTGGTATGGTTGCCAAAGGGAAAGAAGGCTTTGAAGAATCGACGAATAATCAGAGTGAAGCAGACAGATGATGCTACTCGCCCTCGATACAAAGCGAGGCTGGTAGTTAAAGGCGACGGTTAACTGAAAGGCATAGATTATGATAAGATCTTTTTGCTTCTCGTCAAGCAGTCGTCTATACGAGTGGTGCTAGCATTGGTAGCCAGTTTTGACTTGGAGGTCAAGCAAATAGACGTGAAGACGGCATTTCTCCACGGTGATCTTGAGGAGAAGTTGTACATGGAGCAGTCAGAGGGATTCTATGAGAAGGGTAAGTCATATTTGGTTTGCCGGTTGAGGAAGAGCTTGTATGGTCTAAAATAGGCTCTAAGGCAGTGGTACAGGAAGTTTGAGTCATTTATGGGGGAGCATGGCTATGCACGGGTAACGTCGGATGATTGTGTTTTTATGAGGTACTTCACCGAGGATGATTTTATCATTTTGTTGTTTTATGTTGATAATATGCTGTTGGTGGGTCGGAATGCCACTAGGATAGCAGTGTTGAAGCGCTAACTGGGCGCAACCTTCTCTATGAAGGATTTGGGCGCAGTGAAGACTATTCTTGGGATGGAGATCAACCGAGAGAGAGAGAGTCCAAGATGCTTTCCTTGTCCCAAAAGAAGTACATTCACCAAGTACTTCAACATTTTGGGATAGACGGGTCGTAGAAAGTGAGTAACCCCCTTGCGGATCACTTTAAGTTCACTGAGGAGCAGTGTCCATCTACCGAGGACAAGAAGGAACATATGGAGCGAGTTCCATATGCCTCAGCCGTGGGGAGTCTTATGTATGCTATAGTATATACAAGGCCAGACATTGCTCACGCAGTCGACACAGTTAGAAGATACACTTCCAATCCTGGAAGGGTACATGTCACGACCCGCACCCAGATAATTCGGGTACCGGTTCGCGATTACGTCCAGCCTACGCCGTAGTATCGGCGGTAGTACGCTGTCTAGATCATATTCACAGATAATTTATAATATAGCTCATTCACAAGAATAAATAGGCAAGGATAATAACAGGAAATAGGAATGCTAAGATTTCATAAGACAAATTTTGTGACATCCAAATCCACAGTTTAATACAGAACCAGAAGATAAATCGGGGACAAACCCGAGTATTATGCTGAAAGAAAATACTAGCTAACTGGCTAACTACTCCTCAAAAGTAGTCTCCTGAGTAGGAACCGGCTCCTCAATAGTATCATCTGCTACGCCATATGGGCCATAAAAGGTAGGGGCATAGTCCTCATCATCGCCTAAATGTCAACGGATCCAGTCAGGAAAGGAGCAAAGTACCAATACACAACAAAGCTTACACTAAATAATTATGACAAGTAGTAAAAACTGACTAAGTATCATGATAACAATTATACATAATAAGTAGTAAAATTAACTAATGTGTTAAGTACTATAAATCAGGGATATAAGTAAAACATGATCATAATGAGACAAGAAAATAGAACTGCAACAAGACAAAAGAAACTATGTGTGTGTGAAATTGTGTATTTAGAATACATAGTTGGCATGTAGGGGGGTATAAGGCTAATAAGGCACGTCATAGACGGCTAGCAGTCAGGAACAATCGAGTATAAGGCTGATGGTACAGTCGCATACTCAACAGCTAGCAGTCATGACATGGTGGAAAGGGTAGACCACATGCCTCCTAGTATCCTCCCCCCCGACACGAAAATCGAGACATGAAATCCAAATTCTAACACTAAGTGTAATCATCCAATGGTGCTAGTAGAACAAGGAACTAATTATCATAATATAAAGAATAAACTTGAAGTGCAGGTATTTGCCTGATGTTTGGATTCCAACTACGGTTCTGTCCTCGGGAAATTTCCATATATGCCTCCGGATGCTGAAATAACCATTACCATCATGCTCAGAAGATATCAAATAGCTAGAAATGCCTGTCCTTGAGTCCAATTTGGAGACAAGGGCAAAAATAACAATTTTGGGTCAAAACGGGGTCCACATGTGGGCCCGCTTTGCACCGAAAAACGTGTCAGGGACAAAGGTCTCCAAATCTATCCAACTTAGTGTCAACAGGTCAGGAACGATGATACGAACCCAACGGAACTTCCAGAATTGGATTTCGGTCAGCCGATCACAAAATCGCCCGTCGAGTGGGGTCTACGGGGCCCATGACACGCGATTTCATCAACGTTCTCAGAATCGAACCAAACTTGGGTCACAGGACCAGCGTATCGCTACGAGTCCGATGGCGCAAGTTTCGTTTCGATCCGACGTGTGTACACAAAGTTATGACATATTCCAGGAAGGGCGAATACGGGACGGTGTCCGCGGATACGCATTGATTTCGGTGTGCACGCACATCCGAATCGACTTCCGCGAAATCCCACACGTCCGTATCAACGACGCGGACGTATCTGTGAAGACCGTGCGTGACCAAGTCGTCCCGTTTGGCGGGGCGTACTCAGTTCCTGGGTGAAATAGGGCATTATTTTTCCTGTTTTTGGATCGCGGTTCGCGATCGCCACAGGACGCGGTGCCCCGAACGGGTTGCACGGGCACCGAGAGGGTCACGCAGGGTTCGCGATGCAATAGACGAAATTAAAAACGGGTAAACGAGCAGGGAGATACGCGTACCTGAACAGGGTCCAAAAAACCCGAAATTCACCGTGTCCGACACACAGAGACCTAGGGTTAGGGTTCTGGCCGGAGATGGGCGGCTCTGCGGCGGGGGAGGCCGGCCGGAGGGGCTGGGGGCAGCGCCAGCGAGGAAGCTGGACGGCGGTGCGCGGCAGGCGCCGGAGGCGGCGGAGGAAAGATCTGGCCAGGGGAGACCTAGGGGTTTAAATAGGGGAGCCGGCCGGAGGCGTGAGGCCGAGGATGGCGGCGCCGAAGGCGCGACCGGGAACGGGCGACGTGCGGAGCGGGCGGGCGGCGCGACCGGCGTGGCGCGGGGAGCGGCGGGAGAAGCGGGTCGGCGGAGCGGGTCACGCGGGGGGGGGGGGGGAGAAGACTGGGAACGGGTCGGGTTTTGGGCGGGTCGGGTTCAGTCGGGCGGACCCGACCCGACCCGCTAAGAAATCGGTCCGGTTCGGTTTTAGCTGAACCGGGTTCAGCCGGTTCAGGCCGGTTTGAACCCGGTTCAGACCGGTCCAATTAGGTATTTTAATTTTATTTTATTTTAAAATAGTTTTCGGGCATTTAAAAATGTTTTCGGGGTCCAATAAATTCCCAGAAAATTACCCTAAGTCCAGTTTTTCATTTTACACCCAAAAATATTATTTTCATAATATTTTAATATCATTTATTATCAATTAAAAATTATTTAATAATTTAAAACTCTGATTTTAATTACGAAAAAATCCGAGAAAATCCAGAAAATGATAAAAAATCCAAATTTAAAAATTCTTGAAAAATTAGGGGGTTTACAGTACATTAGAGTGGGGTCAAGTGGATTCTACGATAGCTTTAGGGTACTGCCGATTGGAAACTTTTATTTGGTTGTGACGAGCCGAAACTGGTTGGATATACCGACGCTGATATGGCTGGAGATGTAGAGATAAGGCGATCAACTTTGGGCTATGTGATAATGTTTGCTGGTGAAGCAGTATCGTGACAGTTGTGTTTACAGAAGTGTGTTGCCTTGTCGACGACAAAGGCAGAATACATTGTGGTGACGGAGACTTGCAAGGAATTGTTGTGGATGAAGAAGTTGATGCAAAAAATTGGGCTAAAGTAGGAGCAGTATCCTTTGCTTTGCGATAGTAAGAGTGCTATTCATCTTGTGAAGAACCAGACATTTCTTAGCCGGTCCAAGCACATTGATACCCGATATCATTGGATACGTGTCACGCCCCGGTCCCAAAATACGTAGGACTAGGAATACGTAAGCATGTCAGCCGTATGTATATGACAACTCCAATATATGGATACCATAATACATACGTACGCTGTAATATAAATATTAACTCACATGTGGTATATATATATATAGTCACAAGTCACAGAAATACTAATCTCATCCACATAAAGTATCAGTAAAGAAATAACTAAACTAGAATAATGAGTCAGAGTAACCCAAAAATAATAGTCGGGTGGAGACAAATCCACTACCAAAGACTATATCCAAAACTAAAATGAGAGAGAAGGGTAAATCTCCAATATAAAATAAGATGATGATAGAAGTGTATCAGCTAAGAAGATCCATCGCTAGAGATAATCAATGATGCTCAGAAGGTAAGTGTAAAACCCCTAATCCTAAAAATCGTATTTACCCTTTTAATTAATTATTAATTTAATTATAGTAATTAGTGGCTAATTAGGAGAAATAGATTTTTTTTTTTAATTTTTATTTTAGGTGTTTGTAAACTTAGGGATTTATGGGACCATTAGGATTTTTTCTGAATTTATTTCATGTAGGAGACCCTTTGGACAGTTGCTAGCTTAATGGTATGCATTAATATAATTCTAGATTTTTTTATGGGTATATATATATATATATATATATATATATATATATATATATATATATATATATATATATATATATATAAGGAAAAGAAAGAAAAGAAAAGAAAAGATTAGAAAAGAAAAGAAAAGAAAAATAGTTTTTATCACTATTGGATCCTAAAGAAACCCCAACCCTTTAACTCTCTTATTGGATCCTTAGCCCTCTACCCAAACCCACCTAGCCTAAGACCCACTACCCCAACTTCAGCAGCCACCCGTGCAAATGAGAAACCACTGCAGTATTAGCAAAGCAAAACCCGCGGCCCATTCACAAACACCCCCCCTGTCACGCCCCGATTTCGGCTAATCGATAATCGTCCCCCGGGCGTGATGCCGTGCACGCGTAGGGCGCGCGTGCACAAGGCCTTAGGCATAAGGATATTCTTTAGAACAATGCAACAGAGTGGACATATAAGATAACACAAGGTTGAGGCAAGAAAAGTTTCTCTTTTATTCATAATGAACATCTTTTTACATTGCTTGACTCAAAAGTATAAAATGCCCACGGGCTTACAAACTTGGACACAAAATAAGATAGCCGATCCATACATTATGTCCCTTTACATAGATTCAAAAACACAAAATCCACCTTGGGTGCGAGTAAGCACCATCGCCTTAGCGATATTCAGCAACGGAGATAGTGAAAGGCTTCTTAGCTTGAGCCTCCAAAAGTCTTGGCCACGAACCGCCAAGGATCCCAAAAGTTCGGAGTGAGCTTCAGTTCCTCGCCGCGTCGCCTTGCGCCGGGGAACCTGCTACAACGAGGGTCAGTACTTCGAAAAGCACTGGTGAAGGCTAGCTGCTCAACTTTACCAAGCTCAAGAGATATGATCTAATGAGTATGCTACAATTATTTGCTTAGGTGGGTTTCTATTCTTGCCTAGATCAGATTTCATTTAGCAGGTATGCAAGAACAAAATAACATAACTTCCCATGCCACCGTTCGGTGACTTTACCTGTCCCGTCTGAACCACCTGTACAACTTACCATAGCCTTCCCTGCCACGAAGACATAGTTAGTCTGCACAGTTTAAATATACACAAATTTCTTTCTTTGTTGTTCTACCAGCCATCATGGGTTTAGTCTGAGCTGGCGGCGACGCTTGCAGCGCGGGTAGCTAGCCCCGCTACAATTCCCCGCTCCCAGTACTAAGAAAGTAGATTCCGCCCGGGTCGAAACGGCCCGGTGCCCCGGTACCGCTCGCAGGAACCTGGATCCCTTGTGCACAAGAATTCCCATGACCATATCTATGACTCTACCTCATAGATTTACCTACTAGCCATTTAAAGAATATCATGTATGAAACTGCTTTACTGTACTATCAAAATCAACCAACAGTTATATGAAATAACATGCAGCAGTTTATAGAAGAACACTTTGAACTATCAATAGATACCAACTCATTAAACACCCAACGAATATGCATGCATCAATAAATTTATGCAAGGTTTGTATGACAAGCAATGGGTGTTCCAAGCCTACTTCTTATCTTTATCTTGTTATCCAACTTGTTACTTAATTGGTATCGTTTGATTGAATGCCCAACTGAGTCAGTTTTATTATGAACGGAGCCCTTGGAAAGAAGGTGCTTATCGAAATAGAGCCACTCACAAGTTTGTTGAATAGGAAGAAGAAGGAGAGGTCCCTAAGACTCCGCTCGCGCGTCGTCTACACGATCACCTGCACGCACCAACGGATGATCAATACCTCCTGCTTCGGTCTCCAAGGGTCGATACGAAATGCGAAATCCTAAGAACGAAAGCAATGAAATCCATTGAAACCGTTCAAGAAAACGCAAGTCATAAAACCAACAAGAAAGCATCCAAGCGGCACGAAAACGGACAAGAAACCAACGCAACGGAAAGGCCCCTCTCGACTCTGCCGCCGAGTCCATCCTCGAGGCACAGTCCGTCGTATATGGGACCTGATTCCGAAGAAACCAATCCATAACGAGGAAAGGATCTTAATTCAATCTGTCCCGTTCGGATGGTCGTAAGTATTCCTTGGCCGCGCTCCCCGAATAGGGGGAACGGGGCATTACATCATAACCATCCAAAAGAAAGTTTCGTCCCGAAACTTAGGAATAGAACCTACCCCTAAGGAATAATGAGGGGAACCTTTCCCTCATATCAGCTTCAAGCTCCCAGGTCGACTCCTCGACCGAGTGGTTCCGCCACAGGACGCGCACTAGCGAGACAGTTCGGTTCCGCAACTGCTTCTCTTTACGATCCAAAACTTGGACAGGCTCTGCCGCGTACGACAAGTCCGCTTGCAGATTCAACTGACCCAAGTCGACTATGTGGTTCGGGTCGTGTACAAACTTTCTCAGCTGTGAAACGTGAAAAATATTGTGCACTTCTGATAGGGCGGGCGGCAAAGCAACTTGATAGGCGACCGGAGTAACCCGCTTGAGAATTTCAAACGGTCCAACAAATCTTGGACTTAACTTTCCTTTTACTCCGAATCGCATAACTCCGCGCATAGGCGAGACTTTCAAGAACACATGGTCCCCTTCAAAGAATTCAAGGGGGCGACGTCGAGCATCGGCATAACTCTTTTGTCGGCTTTGTGCTGTCTTCAACCGTTCACGAATCAACCGAACCTTTTGCACGGTTTGTTCAACCAGTTCCGGCCCAAGGATTTGCCGCTCTCCGACTTCGTCCCAGCAGATTGGTGACCTACACTTCCGCCCATACAAAGCCTCGTACGGAGCCATCTCGATGCTGGACTGATAACTGTTGTTATATGCAAATTCCGCTAGCGGCAGGTAGACGTCCCAACTTGACTTCGAATCGATCACGCAGAGGCGCAACATGTCTTCTAGTATCTGATTCACTCGTTCCGTCTGACCATCGGTTTGTGGATGATAGGCTGAGCTAAACTTTAACTTGGTCCCCATCGCCAGCTGAAGGCTCTCCCAGAAACGCGAGATGAATCACCCGTCCCGATCTGATACTATAGAAACTGGCACTCCATGCAGCCGGACTATCTCGTCAAGGTAGGTCTGGGCGAGGCGATCGGCGCTCCAAGTACTTTTGATGGCAAGGAAGTGTGCAGACTTGGTTAACCGGTCGACGATAACCCAGATCGCGTCGTTCCCCCGTTGCGTCCTTGGCAGGCCAACAATAAAATCCATGCAGATGTGCTCCCACTTCCATTCCGGGATAGCAAGATTTTGCATCTCCCCGCCCGGCCTCTGATGCTCTGCTTTCACCCTTTGACAAGTTATGCATTGGGACACAAAGAGTGCGACATCTTTCTTCATGCCGTGCCACCAGAAGGTCGTTCGGAGGTTCTTATACATCTTTGTGCTCCCGGGATGGATCATATAGGCTGCGTAATGAGCTTCCGCAAGGATCTCCTTTCTGAGTTCTGAATCATCGGAGACGCATAGCCTTCCCTTCACCCGCAACGCTCCATTTTCATCTACTGCAAAGTCCTTCGCCTTCCCCGCTAGAATCTGCTCGTGCATCTTCCTTAGGAAAGGGTCGTCTTTCTGGGTAGATGTGACCCGCTCTATTAGGTTTGGTACGAATCGCATTTGAGCGACCCGCGCACCACGATATCGGATTCGGAGTTCGATGCCCAACTCTTCTAAGTCCCTTCGTAACCTGCGATCGACTGACAGAGACCCAACGAAGATCCGACTCAGAGCATCCGCTACAACGTTCCCTTTTCCAGGCGTGTAGTCTATCGTCAAGTCGTAATCTTTTATCAATTCTAGCCAACGGCGCTGACGAAGGTTGAGGTCCGTTTGAGTGAATAGGTACTTTAAGCTTTTGTGATCAGTATAAATTCGGCAAGGCACTCCATAAAGGTAGTGTCGCCACAATTTCAGGCCAAAGACAATTGCCGCCAATTCCAGATCGTGTGTAGGATAATTTTTCTCGTGCTTCTTTAGTTGCCTGGAGGCATAGGCTATCACTCGATCTCGCTGCATAAGTACACACCCCAAACCTTGCCCGGACGCGTCGCTAAATATTTGGAATCCCGAGATCTCGTCTGGTAATGCAAGTAACGGGGCAGAGGTGAGGCGATGCTTTAACTCTTTAAGCGAAGCTTCGCAGTCGGCGGACCACTCAAACGCGACTCCCTTTTGTGTGAGGCGAGTCAGAGGTAATGCAAGTTTGGAAAAATCCTTCACGAACCGTCTGTAGTAGCCCGCTAGCCCGAGGAAGCTTCGAATCTCGCTAACGGATGCAGGTCGCTTCCACTCGACAATGGCCTCCACCTTCTTCGGATCGACTGAAATGCCTCCCGCAGAAATGATGTGCCCGAGGAAAGATACACTACTTAGCCAGAATTCACACTTACTCAGCTTAGCATATAGCTGGTTGTCCCGAAGAGTTTGTAGCACGGTCCGCAAGTGCTCTGCATGTTCTTCCTCACTTTTCGAATACACCAAGATATCATCGATGAATACTACTACAAACTTATCGAGGTAGGGCCGGAACACAAGGTTCATTAAACTCATAAAGGCAGCGGGGGCATTGGTTAGTCCGAACGGCATCACCAGGAACTCATAATGGCCATAGCGAGTTCGGAAAGCTGACTTTGGCACATCGTCTGGCTTGATCTTTAGTTGGTGATAGCCCGAACGGAGGTCGATTTTAGAGAATACTGTGGCAGCTTGCAACTGATCGAAAAGATCATCTATTCTTGGAAGAGGATACTGGTTACGAATGGTTGCTTTATTCAATTCTCGATAGTCGATGCAGAGCCGCAACGAGCCATCCTTTTTCTTCACGAATAGTACTGGGGCACCCCACGGAGATACACTAGGCCGAATGTATCCTTTATCTAGCAAGTCTTGCAACTGTACTTTAAGCTCCTTCAATTCTGCCGGGGCCATTCGATACGGTGTCTTGGAAATTGGTCGAGTTTCTGGGAACGTGTCTATAGTAAACTCTGTCTCTCGATCAGGCGGCATGTCTGGCAACTCGTCGGGGAACACATCAGGAAAATCCGCCACAACGGGGATAGACTCAACGTTTGCGCAATCTTGCCGAGTGTCTCGAACGGACGCTAAGTACCCTTCGCAGCCAGAGTGAATCATCCGTCGAGCAGACATTGCTGAGATCACCATGCAGGCATACGACGCTTTCGACTCAGGACTGCACGTGAAGCAAAACTCGGTCTCGCCGGGCAAACGAAACACGACTTCCTTCTTCGCACAGTCGATTGTAGCTGAACAAGCGCCGAGCCAATCCATCCCCAGAATAAGATCGTAGTCCCTTATGTCTAGAACTATCGCATCTAATGACAATCTCCGTCCCCCGATGCAAATGTTACCTTCACGACAGACTAAGCGAGCCGATAGATCTACTCCCGAAGGAGTGCTAACACTTAGGTTTAAGCCTTGCGGTGTCATAGGGAATGTGTGTTCGGCGGCAAAATCCGCCGAAATGAAGCTATGTGTTGCACCAGAATCAAACAATACTCGAGCAGGTACATTATTAAAAAGTAATATACCTGACACCGTCGTGTTCGACGCGAGTGCCTCGTCCCGAGTCAAGGCATAGACTCGGCCCTGAGCGTTTTGCGGTGCCTGGTTTGCTCGTTGAGTTTGCCCCTGACCCTGAGCTGAGTCATTATTCTGCTGCGGACGGTGTGAAGATGGATCGTTGGAGCGTGTTGGACAATTACGAGCAATGTGGCCCACCTTGCCACACTTGAAACATCCTCCTCTGCCCGCTCGACATTCGCTGATGTGGTGTCCTGGCTTGTGGCAGTAAGCACAATTTTGTCCTTGCTTCTTTCCCTGATTCGAGTCTTGGGAGCCGCCGTTATTATTGTGGCGCTTATGCGCGTTGTTTCCTCCTGTGTTGGCAGGACGCTTGTGATTGTGATTTTGCACAGCGCCGGTGCTAACTGGAGGATACTGCGACTCTAGGGACAGTGCATGATTCAGGGACTCCCGCATGGTACGATATTGAGTCACTACGACGTGAGCACGGATAGAAGGTCGTAGTCCGAGCTCAAACTTTCTGGCATGACTTTCGGCATCGGCGAGCTGAGACTTGGCAAACTTTGCAAGTCGGTTGAACTCTGAAGCGTATTGACGTACCGTCATGTCCCCCTGCTTCAGTAGGGCAAACTCGTCCTCCTTTTCGCGACGGACGGCGGGTGGAAGGTATTCCTCCACGAAGGCCTTGCGAAACACGGACCAGGAGATAGCCGTTGTGCCACCTTCACTCAAAATAGCTTGCTTGTGCACATCCCACCAATCATGTGCATTTTGTCGGAGCTGAAGCTGAGCACACGCTACCTTCTTAGTCTCGTCTAGGCACAGCGCTTCGAAGTGGTCCTCCAACTCGACCAGCCAGTCCATCGCTAAGGAAGGGTCCTCGGTGCCTTTAAACGCAGCACGGCACATCTTCTTGAATTCTGATATTGAGACGATTGACCCGTTCTCGCCTGAGGGTAAGGTACCCTGAGAATTCTGCGGTCCGGTGGCTTCAGCAACTATAGGCACGGTTGCGGGGGCGGATGCAGAATGATTGTTGGCGACCATATTCGTCACCATTGTTTGCAGGCTATTCATCTGCTTCTGCTGTGTATCTGCCTGAAGTCGCTGCGCCACGAATTGGGCTTCAATCCGTGACTCAAACTGACTCTGCCGTAGTTCAGCTTGTTTCTGCTGCGTCTCCATCAAACGCATCATTCGTTCGAACGGATCGGCAGAGGGTGCGGCAGCTGGACTCCCAGAGCTGCCCGAGGTGCCTGAACTACTCGCTTGCACTTGCGCCACCATCTGCGCTTGTGCACCCGGCTCGGAAGTCGTTCCTTGGAAGGAAAATAACTTGTATTAGTCTCAAGGTATATTATGGACTCACTGTATGGAACGTATCTCATTTTGGCCAAGCGATTTCAAGGGTCTACTCGAAAGGAACAAGGTCCTCTTTAGAAACTTTCTTGTGAGATCAAAGGATCTGAAGCATGCTCTGATACCAATATGTCACGCCCCGATTTCGGCTAATCGATAATCGTCCCCCGGGCGTGATGCCGTGCACGCGTAGGGCGCGCGTGCACAAGGCCTTAGGCATAAGGATATTCTTTAGAACAATGCAACAGAGTGGACATATAAGATAACACAAGGTTGAGGCAAGAAAAGTTTCTCTTTTATTCATAATGAACATCTTTTTACATTGCTTGACTCAAAAGTATAAAATGCCCACGGGCTTACAAACTTGGACACAAAATGAGATAGCCGATCCATACATTATGTCCCTTTACATAGATTCAAAAACACAAAATCCACCTTGGGTGCGAGTAAGCACCATCGCCTTAGCGATATTCAGCAACGGAGATAGTGAAAGGCTTCTTAGCTTGAGCCTCCAAAAGTCTTGGCCACGAACCGCCAAGGATCCCAAAAGTTCGGAGTGAGCTTCAGTTCCTCGCCGCGTCGCCTTGCGCCGGGGAACCTGCTACAACGAGGGTCAGTACTTCGAAAAGCACTGGTGAAGGCTAGCTGCTCAACTTTACCAAGCTCAAGAGATATGATCTAATGAGTATGCTACAATTATTTGCTTAGGTGGGTTTCTATTCTTGCCTAGATCAGATTTTATTTAGCAGGTATGCAAGAACAAAATAACATAACTTCCCATGCCACCGTTCGGTGACTTTACCTGTCCCGTCTGAACCACCTGTACAACTTACCATAGCCTTCCCTGCCACGAAGACATAGTTAGTCTGCACAGTTTAAATATACACAAATTTCTTTCTTTGTTGTTCTACCAGCCATCATGGGTTTAGTCTGAGCTGGCGGCGACGCTTGCAGCGCGGGTAGCTAGCCCCGCTACAATTCCCCGCTCCCAGTACTAAGAAAGTAGATTCCGCCCGGGTCGAAACGGCCCGGTGCCCCGGTACCGCTCGCAGGAACCTGGATCCCTTGTGCACAAGAATTCCCATGACCATATCTATGACTCTACCTCATAGATTTACCTACTAGCCATTTAAAGAATATCATGTATGAAACTGCTTTACTGTACTATCAAAATCAACCAACAGTTATATGAAATAACATGCAGCAGTTTATAGAAGAACACTTTGAACTATCAATAGATACCAACTCATTAAACACCCAACGAATATGCATGCATCAATAAATTTATGCAAGGTTTGTATGACAAGCAATGGGTGTTCCAAGCCTACTTCTTATCTTTATCTTGTTATCCAACTTGTTACTTAATTGGTATCGTTTGATTGAATGCCCAACTGAGTCAGTTTTATTATGAACGGAGCCCTTGGAAAGAAGGTGCTTATCGAAATAGAGCCACTCACAAGTTTGTTGAATAGGAAGAAGAAGGAGAGGTCCCTAAGACTCCGCTCGCGCGTCGTCTACACGATCACCTGCACGCACCAACGGATGATCAATACCTCCTGCTTCGGTCTCCAAGGGTCGATACGAAATGCGAAATCCTAAGAACGAAAGCAATGAAATCCATTGAAACCGTTCAAGAAAATGCAAGTCATAAAACCAACAAGAAAGTATCCAAGCGGCACGAAAACGGACAAGAAACCAACGCAACGGAAAGGCCCCTCTCGACTCTGCCGCCGAGTCCATCCTCGAGGCACAGTCCGTCGTATATGGGACCTGATTCCGAAGAAACCAATCCATAACGAGGAAAGGATCTTAATTCAATCTGTCCCGTTCGGACGGTCGTAAGTATTCCTTGGCCGCGCTCCCCGAATAGGGGGAACGGGGCATTACACCCCCCCCCCGCGAGTTGTCAAAATCCTCCTCTCGATCTTCTTATATATATATTCATATTATTTCAACTAAACCCTAACCCTAGATCATCCTTTCTCCTCCTCTTCCCATCTAGGCCTGAACGCCGCCACCATCGCAACCAGAACCGCCGCCCAGGCCGTCCAGAACCGACCCCGAGACCGCGACCCCGCGCACCCCGCGCGCTGCAGTTTCAAACAGCAGGGTACCTGTGTTCCATCGTTGTTTACCGTCACCCCGCTGAACCAAATGCCACACCATCTTCACTGGTATGCTCACCCCTTAACCCTCTTCAATACCTGCATGATAGTAGACCTCGAACAGCGCATAACCATAGGCAAAAATAGCGTCAAAGTTGGCAGAAAATGATAATTTTTGGATATCGCAGAAAACTGCGGTGATCACCTATGTTCCCGGATTCGTATCTCCCACCACAGAGATCCGAATCCAATTTTTCTTTTTGGTACGCGAAGTCCACTTGACCTAGTTTAATTTCTGTTAATTAACATTAGATTATTAACTGCTGTTGGTAAAATTAAATTCGTTGGAAAACCCCAAAAATATACTTTTTCCAGATTTTCAAAAATTGTGAAAAGGAGCGTGCCCCGCTAAACGGGACCGCCCCGCTGTGTACCAAGTGTACCAAACGGTGCGTGCAATGTACCCGAACATATAAGAGTTCGTAAAAACTGATTCGGACGCATGTGCACGTTAGAATCAGCCCGTATCCACGGACAAATCCCGTATCGTAACTTTTGCGAAACTATGCACATTTTGTGCACGCTCGTCAGATTGTGACGAAACTTATGCCACTGGACTCGTGGTATCGTACTGGTCCTGTGACCCAATTTTTACGCAATTCTGAGATAGTTGACCAAGTCGCCAATTGGGAGGGCCCTAAGGTTGACTTTTTGGGCAAAATTGTGTTCGGCCCATCAGAATCCACATTTGGACATACCGTTGGGTTCGTATTGATATTTAGAGTTTGTTTGACCTATAATTTATCTCATTTAGAGACTGTTACCTTTGGTACGCTTTTTGGTGCAAAGTGGGCCACATGTGGACCCCACTTTTACCCGAAATTATCATTTTGCTCTTGTGTCCAAATTGGATGAAAGGAAAGTGCTTTTAGCTATTTTGCTTATTCTGGGAACGCTGGTGATATCTATTTCAGCATCCGGAGACATTTGTTCTGAGGTCATAGCTTCTGGTCCTGTGTGTTGGACATCTGGACGTTACATTTTGCAGCTTCTTGCCAGGCAAGTATACCTTGCCATTGTAATATTATTTATATTCCATGTGTTGCATGCATCTGTCACGACCCGTACCCGAAAATTGGGCATGAGCCGTGGGTACGTCCAGCCTACGCCGCAGAATCGGCGGTAGAATGCTGTAAATGTCTGTTCTAGGTCAACCATATCTATCTATATCTCACAGAAAAATCCGGCATGACCTCTCCAAAAGGAGGACAACCACGCAATATATATATATCAAAATCCTCTCCAAAAGGAGGGCAACCACGCAATATATATATCAATAATCTCAATCACAAAATCTAGAGGAAGAATATAAGCACGATATGATATAAACAAAGAAACAGAACCAAGAGAGCAAGACAATCCAAAATAATACAGTCCAAGGCCATAATAGCTACAATATCTCACAGCCACAAAAGAATAAGTATAATCATCCAAAATAAAATACTGGGACCAACCCAGAAAACCCACCTAGCTAACTAGGGTGCTATAGGCGTCTCCTCGGCGCACTCCTCCTCGATCACGGGGTCACAACAGTCGTCAACACCCGTCCCGTAGAACGTCGGGCAATAGTCCTCAGGATCATCTGAAAAAAATATGCCCAGTCAGGACTGGAGTGAAGTACATAACTCTGAAAGCAACTCCAAATGCATGGTAAGGTATATATGACGAGCAATAGAAAAGTATACAAGATGCACAGGAACTAAATATACGCTGGAGCACAATAAGTAGCTGCAAAGTAAACTGGAGAACAATACAAGTACTGGAAAAGTAACTGCAGGTGAGAAACATGAATACTAGCTAAGTGCCTTGAGCACAAGTTCGTTATGTGATCGGCTTAGGTTGCACATAAAAAATACTATGATAACTCCGTTATGCGTGAGTTGCATAACCGACATACACATGAATACTGTTTGGCTTTGATCACATAACCAACTCCTACTCCCCTCCCCCACTAATACCATTGGATCCAACCACAACACGCTACGTACATGATAATAGCTCGCGCACACGAAGGCGAGAGCACAAGAAGCATATGATAGCACATGAGAATCAATACCCGAAGCACATGATAAAATACACGTGATAGAGTACCCGCTGAACACGGTAAGGGGGATAGCATCTAATGACGGGATCCACTAGTACCAGCTCGTATAACAATGTGTCAGAATCAAGTATTACAGTTCTAGAACAGGTGATATAAACGCTATCATGAAATGGAAACTATCAGAGGTAGGTACTCGCCTGATGTCCTGAGCAACTGATGAGGATCGAGATCCGGACCGGTGTCGCAAGGACCTAATACGAAAAGCAGAATTAAACAGGCTTCTAAGCATTTAAATTAATATAAAATAATTAAAAATAGGCTTCTAGGGCTATTCTAGGTCGAACGGGTCAAACCGGTGAAAATTAGGTCAAAAAGTCAACCCGGGGTCCAAAAGTCAACTCTAGGTCAAAACTAGGTCAAACGTTGACTTTTACGGTCAACGAGGACAATTATGGTCAAAGCTAGGTTAAACTAGGGTGCCCCTGAAATTTTAGGTCAAACCGAGCTCATTAAGCTACTAAACTCTCAAACTCGCCTAATCGAGATACCGAGATACCCTCGGTATCCGATACCTCGCCCTAGGCCACGCACCCCGCCTAAACCCGCTAAAACCTAAGCTAGCACGCGTAAATATATATACATAAACATATAAAAATCATTCTAAAACATTTTCTACGCTATTGCTCAAATACCCCGCTCGAAACTCAATACCTTGGATATCTCAAGGTATTGAGATACCTCGGTATCTCAAGGTATTGAGATACCGCTCTCAAACCCCTCTAACTAGCTATCTAACTAATAATTATATACCTAGTTATTAATCTAGGCAAGGTAATATAGATATCTACCATATTTATATATATCTAAGTATGTATATACCTATATATATAGATATCCACACTCACATATACACTAATATCCATTACCTTACCCTACGCATAAATATATATGTATATATAACTATATCTAGATATCTAACTATCTATCTAGCTATAGGTATATATATCTATCATATAGATATAGGTATCTACCATATATCTACCTATCTAATTATCTATAGGTATACCTATCTATCTATGTATCTCCTTATCTATTTATCTAACTAGCTATCTATTTACCTAGCTATTTAACTATCTAACTATCTAATAACTTATCTATCCATCTAATAATCTAACTATCTATCTAACTAGTTATCTAGATCTAGCTATCTAACTATCTAGATATCTATCTATCTATGTATCTAATAACTTATCTTACCTATTTATCTATCCATCTACCTATCTATCTATCTATTGATATATCTATATATATATATCAATCTCTCTTCCTCCCTCACTAGCTACTACCCGCTGCTACTGCTGGAGCTTCTTATTCCTGCTGCTGCTGCTCCTGCATGTACCGCTACTGCTGCTGCTGTGCTTCGCATTGCTGCTGCTACTGCTCTTTGCTGCTGCTGCTGCAGCTCCCTGCTGCTGCTGTGCTGCTGCTGCAGTGCAGCAGCAGCTGCTGCTCGCTGCGGCTGTTTGGTTCCCTCCCCCCCCATCACAAACACACACACACACACGCCTATATACATACATATATATATATATCACTCTATATATATATATACACACATATAACTATATATATACTACTAGATATATATATATATATATATATATATATATATATATATATATATATATACACACACTTACATCTACACTCTAACACACTCACAAACACACTCACAAATACTAATACACACACACACACTTAAACACCTATCAACACACACACACACATATAAATATACATAGCTATATATTTATATATATAGAACCTATTTATATATATATATATACACACACATATCAAATATATATATATCCATATACCTATATATATATATATATATACATATACACACACAAGCACACTTACACATATACATATATATATATACACATAGACATATACTCACACAAGCACATAGATATAAATACACACATATATATATAAATATATATACATAAACACACATACATATAAATATATACATATATATATATATAGACACATATACACTAGCACAACACAACACACAACAACATACAAACAACACGTCCCACTCACGCCCAACGACCCCGACACTCACCAATACCCTAAAATATAACTCAAAAACTCTAGCACACACTCCCCGATACTAATCCAACGCGTGCACAAGCCCGAAACGAGGAAACCAAGTCGAAATGGCCGTTCGGTCATTTCGACGAACACGTGGTGCGCGGTTCGGAAAACCTCCTGAAACGCACACCAAACGAACTCGGAATCAGCCCAAAATTTACCCACGTGCTATAAACGATGTCTAGATCCTAGAAAATATGCTCCCGCATCGATTCTAGGTCCGTGGCGGAAACGCGCACGCACTTAGAATCGACGACGACGAAAAGTCCCAATTTTGCCCGAAACGCCCGTTTCTCTGCGATACGACTTCCCGTGTCCAAACGGAGACACGCACTCACTCTCTAGACACCCGACAACGTCTACCTAGGTCCGTCTAACCTAGGGCATCACCCAAAATTGGGCCAAATTTGGATTCCACCCGAATTTGACACAAAACCTAATGTCAAAGTCTCTAAACTCAACCAAACTAGTTTCAACTTCCTCCTACGGGTAGGCTTAGGGTCTAGGAAGGTTCTACATCACTAATTATACTACATAAAAATAATTAGCAAGGAGAAAGTTAGGTTTTACCTCTTGGGAGTTGAAATTCCAAGGCCAAAGTCTCACAACCCCTAGAAATTACCTCTCTCAAGCTCCAAGCCACCAAATCTAGCTTCCATACTAGATCTAAGCTCCTCATACCTAGGTTAGGGAAAATACAAGGTTAGGTCTAGCATAAGGAGAAGGAATGGAAGGAAGAAGGAAGAAAAGTGAAGAAGAACTTACTTTGGAGAAGAAAGAAGAAGAAAGAAGAAGTGGAGAAGAAGAAGAAGTGAAGAAGAAGAAGAATACAAAGGGAATGGGGGTTGCTGCTGTGTTTGGTCGGATGTGGGTAGGAAATAGGGCCGGCCATGCTAATAAAGGGGTTCCACTAAGTCCAAATGACCAAAATGCCCTCCCGTAACTCGGTTTTGGGTTTCGGGTTCCAAAATTACTCAAACTAGCTCCAAATCTCTCCCACTAACCTTCTAAAAATATAATAAATATTTCTAAGCCCCAAAATAATTCTCACAAGGGTGTGGGCTGGGTCGGACATGGGTCCACTAGGGTCTGACATGGGTCCAGGCTAGCCAAAACCCTAAAATAATCATTAAAAAAAATAAGACAAGCACCAAATAAATATAAATATAATTAATTAAATACAATCCACTATTTACCAAAAAAAAAACCCTATTTTCTAGAATTGGGTAGTGACAGCATCTTTATTTTCTGTCTTTAGTTCATATATTTTAACTGTTATATAAAATGCGCGCGAAGGTGTCATCGCGGTATATTTTTATTTATGTATTTGCATTGACCTTGTTTATGAGACTACCCCATTATCATGTAGCATCATTAGGTTCATTGGCCGTGACACAGTTGTTACATGAGTGTGAGTCTCATATAGATTACGGACTGTATGACAGGTCTGGCCTCCTGTACGTATGGGTCATGCGTTATGGATGACTGCTGATAGAAACTTTGTATGCTAGGAGACTTAGCAGTTATTAGAGGTCCAGTGACATAGCCTATTATAGTACGGTGGCCCAATCCCTGTCCTTATTTTGTTGCAGGATTGGGCTAGGGTACTAAAGATAGGCTATGAACCAAATCGTGTCATGGATGTGACATGCTTAGAGCATGGGGTGGGGAGAACAACAAGTACCACATTTTGGCTCCTTTGCACTTTCTTTATTGTAACCCGGAAGCTCCGCTGGAGATACGGGCGGTGATGACCCCTATACAATTGGCGGCCTCTGTCGTTCAAAAGACGGTATGCTTTGAGGCCCCTGATTCTCCGAGAGAGTCATGCCAATCCCATTTATGGCCAGATAGCCCACTTGTTAGAAAGTTGTTCTTAAACTACATTCACTTAGACGGTTAGGCGACCATTGGATATTTATTTCAGTACTTTATTGGCATGCTTTTATGTATCTTATTATGTCCCTCTAAGGACCTGGCCCTTCCAGGTGTATCTGTTCTTGAGTATTCGCAGGAGCGTAGATTCGTATGGTTACATATGTTTCGAGAATTTCTTCTCTTCGAGCCCCGTGGTCGTTAGCTGGTATTCTTATATTATGTTTATTGTGTTGTACTTTTCCATTCGAGTTGGTAGTGGATTTGTTTCCATCCAACTATCATCCTTAGATACTTTGTATTGAGATCTAGTTTCATAGATACTGGTTATTTATTTATATTTGATTTTCGTGGATGAGATTAAGATTATACCCTGTGACTTGTGATAGATTTATACCACTTGTGGATTTGATATTCATATTACAGCGTACGTATGGTTTTTATTTTCATATATTGGAGTTGCCATATCCATACACCTGGCATGCTTACGTGTCCTAGTCCTACGTATTTTGGGACTGGGGCATGACAGTAAGACCTCCTTGGCAGAGAATAATGCATCAGGTCCTGGCCCGTACTCCTGCGGATACTCCTGGTCGTCTATACCTAGCAAGGGACCAGGTCCTCAGAGTGACGTAACAAGATACATAGAAGCATACCAATTTGAATACAGTAAACATGCATAATAGACAGAAAATATATAAGTACACTGTACAAGACAATCTATATGAATGCATAATGAGGATAATTTTTCGACGTATGGACATGGGCAGGCTACTCGATATAAATCTCATAACTCACACACCCATTAAGGACATCTGAAATCGACATACTGCGAGGGTAGCGACCAGCGCAACACCAGAAATTGACATATCGCGAGGATAGCGACCAGCGTGACACACTACCGTAGTACGTGCTAGTTACTACGGTTTACCAGAGTGGTTATAGCCCATACGCCTACTGATTGTCCTCCTCTCTCATGATACTATGTGTCAAGTGTGTGTCAACGTATATATAGTATATAATTTTGGCTGAAAGAAAACACACATGCAATGAATATATAAAAATATAATAAGCATGCAAAGTACTGTAAGAAATTTGATAAGGTATCATGCCTGGCAAGGAAGCTGCAAAGCGTAAACGTCCAGATGTCAAGCACAAAGGAGTAGAAACTACGACCTCAGAATAAATGTCTCCGGATGCTAAAATAAATATCACCAACATTTCCAGAATAAGTGAGATAGCTAGAAAATACTACCCTTTCGTCCAATTTGGACACAGGAGCAAAACGGTAATTTTGGGTCAAAACGGGTCAACTTGTGGCCCACTTTGCACCGAAAAGCGTGCCATAGATAAAGGTTTCTAAATAAAATAAATTATAGGTCAAACAAATTCTAAAGGTTGATACGAACTCAACGGTATGTCCAATTTTGGATTCCGATGAGCCGATCATAAATTCGCCCAAAAAGTCAACCGTAGGGCCTACAAATAGGCGGCTTGGTCCACTGTCTCAGAATCACGTGAAACTTGGGTCATAGGACCAGCGTGATACCACGAATCCAATGTCACAAGTTTTGTCACATTCTGACGAGCGTACACTAAATAGTACGATATTTTACAAAAGTTGCGATATAGGTCCTTTTTACGGATACGGGGTAATTCTGACACACATACATGTCCAAATCAGTTTTCGTAAAAGCCAACACGTTTGGACATACCATACGCGTCTTTCGGTGTAACAGGTATACGATGAGGCATTCCTGTTTGGCAGGGCGCGTTCCATATCACAAATTTTATCATTTTAAAAACAAGTTTTTTTTGAATTTTCAACCTAATTTAGTTCTGCATATAACACCAAATAAAATAATGTAATTGACAAAAAATAATTCCGGTTATATGGTCTTCACATAGCAAAAAGAAAAATCTAAGTTTGGATCTCTGTGATGGAAGATATGAGTCCTTAAATTTGGGTCATCGTAACAGATTTCTGTAGCATAAAAGTTGTAGTTTTTCCCCAACTTGGCCTTGATTTTTACCTAGGGTTACACGCTAGTCGGAGGAAACTAGTTAACAGAGTTAGAAGAGGGATAGGTCATAAACATACCGGTGAAGACGGATCGGAATTCGGTTGAGAGATGAAGCGGGAATCAGGGCGTAAAGTAGGGTACGTTGCAGCCATTTTTGGTCGCGGTGTTATTGTTGACGCGGACGTGCGGCGGGTTGCGCGGTTGCTCCTGCGACTGTGCGGCGCTGGCGGGAGGTCGACGACGGTCTGGGTCAGTGTCGTGGAGCAGATGAGTAAGGGTTTAGGGTTAGAGTTTTGGGATAAGATTATATATATATACGTATGGAGAGAGAGGGCGGGGTCGCATTTTCGGCCGCGAGTATTGGGGTGTAGCGGGCTGGGCTCAGTTGCTAGGCGGTTGGGAACTAGAGATTAAGTTATGGGTTTAACTAGGTAGTTGACTTAGGACTTAGGATTAATTACTTAGGGATCTTAGTTTAAGATTTCTTTTTAAATGATTTCTTTTTTTTCTTTCTCTTCTAGTTAATACCATATATATTTATATATATATGTATATAAGGAAAAATCCAGAAAATACACACTTGTTCACAAAATAAATTCTAAAACCTACCACTCTTCTACAAGAATTTTTAAAAATAGATTAAACTAAAATAATAGTTTTGTTCCCTAAATATCTAGATGCATATTTACATAGTAATTAAATTCAATAAATTATATTTTCTAATTGGCTAAGAGATACTATAAATAAATTAAATGATTAATTAAAATAATTAATGTGGTTTTAAAATTATGGGATTTTACATTCTACCCAACTTATAAAAGTTTTGTCCTCGAAATTAACACTAACCTATATTCGTAATAATTCACTATAGCTATTACACTTCACTGCTATCTAGCAGTGCTTCCTAAAAGTTATGGTCAGCCATTCTACCACTATTCCATTATCCTCTAACTCGTCTATACTATCCAACTTACAAGAATTCTACTAGTAGTCAAAGTCTCTTGACGCTATTGTCTAGGTTGTAAGACGAATTTATTTATTGGGTCGAGAATCTTGGGATACCTGTCTGGAATCTCATAACCATAATTTTTCTTTGTAAGCGTCAAGTATCGTAGTCTAATACTACCATGCCACCTGACCAGTATGTCTGCAAATACTTTGACTACTCTACTATAACGGTCTAGCTGCAGCTGTCGCTACTTCGCCAGCGATTTGTCATAGTCGTCAGTTCGTAACAAGTGCCTTCAACTCTTTTCTAAGCTTAGTCTAAGTTTTTGGGCAACAGTTAAGGTCTTGACTAACTTTATAAAACTGTTAGAAGTATAAACTAATTAAAAAATCCAACTAATTTCTATTAGACGAAGGGATGATATACATGGTTTTAAAACAATAAAAGGATATAGATATTGCTATAGTGCATATACATAAGGGTTATCATTATGTACTCATCTTTTAGTTATTAATCATTTACTAAACCATTTATATTTTTAACTAACAAAATAAGGGTGAGGTTGAAGTAAATCAACAATCTATGATGGCACGAAAAGACGCAACTATGATAGGAATAATTTAGCGTGGAATAAGGAATGGATATGGAAGAGAAGATGAGCCACCCCAAGGGGCGAGATGGTGATAGGAAAAGAATACTACTACTGCTACTCGCGTCATCTATTAGCATCGCGTGTATGCCATCTGGGTAGAATATCAATATATCCTCATAATAGCTAAACCACTATATATATAATTATACGTCTACTATGCACCTAAGATCTCGTGTCATAAAGGGGGTCATGAGTATGAAATGACAAATATAGCTAAAGGTCGTACCTGTATCTACGACTTCAGAGCCATCGGCGTACAGTAGAGCTTCATCGCTAATGCAGCGTAAAGTACAGCTCCAGAATAACCCGCGTAATGCAGTATTTCCAGGCTGCTTTGGCGTAAAAAGGTTGTTACATCGCCCCTTTGGCGTAAAACCCACTCACTTTTAATGCAGTGGAAGGTTGTAGGAGGAACTCTTCGTATTCCTCGAACGAACCTGTCAAATCATGCAGTGAACCTGACTCCTGACAAAGAGTACTGCACGACTATCCAGATGACGGCTGTAATGATGGTGCGGCAGAGACCCAGGCCGTCATTTAGTGATATTTTCTTGATACAAAGTACTTTTACGCATACAAGAGAATACGCTGCCTAGTTTTATACAGGCAGATGCGAGCTTTTACGCTCAGCAAGAGACAAAATAAACTGCCACGTCAAAAGCAGCTCTTCGTACAGAGCTCGAGGCACGTCTCTGCAGTTAATGTGCGTGATGGGGGCAGATTGCTGCATTTAATGCACGAGATTTGGTTCTATTTTCAAAGACAGGGTGAGCCATAATTACGGCTAATACGTCCACATCATCATCTCTACATATTACGCCATCAGGCTATTTTCAGCTATAGGAGCACGCTGTACGCTATCTCCTTGAAATACGCCGACCTGGCTATTTTCAACTATAGGAGTAAACCGTATGCTATCTCCTCGGAATATACCAACTCAGGCTATATTTGCATTGGTGCATAATAAGGCTATTTGGTCCAGAATTAGCTCAAGACCTTAGTCAAGATAGGAGGATCGGCTATCTTTTACGCTAGCTACCTATCCATGCAGCTGTTTGTGGTTATTTAAACGAAAAGAATAGGAATGTATTCGATATGGGGGTTTACACGGAACCCGCCTTCTTTTGTTTACAAACAAACTTGTACAATATAATCCTATACGAGGATGTGGGAGTACAATTTATTTAATCTGGGTAGATATTGCTATAGGTGTCTGATCTGCGGTCGATCACTTTAGCCCTTGGACCACACGATGTTGAAGAAGTGCCGTAGGAGATAGGAAGTAGATTCGAAGGTTGCAGAAGAGGGTGGATGCACGATGCCGAAGTCGTCGATCCCTACTCTTTGCCTGAGCTCCGGGTGCTCTCTCTCTCTCTCTCTCTCTCTCTCTCTCTCTCTCTCTCTCTCTTTCTTTACCAATTCTTCGACCTGGTTCGATCTTCCAAATTGTCGACCTTGTTCCCCATTGATAGGGGTCTCTATTTATAGAGTTTTGGTGACAGTGACCACTCCATCGGTGTAACAACCGAGGAGTGGAAAGTACAGCACCCTTTTACACAACGGTTAAAGTAACCAATGCCTACGTATAGATGATCTTTTGAATGAGCGTGTGACGCGGGTCCAACTAAGGGGACACAACGCATACAATTGCTACTAAGATCACGGCGTAAAAGCCACGTAGGTAGGTATCCATTGTGTAGCGGAGGTTGGCATAGAAGCCAAATATCTGTCACCATGGCATAGAAGTCGAATAGGCATAGAAGCCGAACAGGCATAGAAGCCGAGTAGGCATAGAAGCCGAGCAGGCATAGAAGCCGAACAGGCATAGAAGCCGAGTGGTCGTAGAGACTGAATGGTCGTAGAGACTGAGTGGGCGTAGAAGCCGTATGAGCACAGAAGCTGAATGGGCGTAGAAGCCGCTGCGTAATGTGCTGGAATGGACGTAGAAGCCGCTGCGTACCGTGCTGATGTGGACGTCTTAGCCGGAATTACGGTTTTTGGAGATATAATCGAATCTCTTGCAGAGATTTGCCACCATCTTATGCATTAAATGCGGAGGCATGTTTTGAAGGTCTGCAGCCCTTCTGTGCACCTGTCGTAGAGACGTGCCTTGAGAGAAACTGTCACCGCTCTGTGCAATTAGACGTGGAGACGTGCCTCGAGTCCCGTACGAGGTGCAGCTTTTGACGTGGAAGGCGGTTTGCCTGCTGCGGAGCGTAAAACAGCTCATGTTTGCCTGTGTAAAACAGGGCGGCGTATTCCCTTGTACGCGAAAGAGCGGTTTATGCTGAGGGGACTCCAGTAAACGACGGTTTGGTGATGCTTTAACCAAATCCTCTGCATTAAATGCAGAGATCCGCCATCATACTGTGGGGCGCGTCCCGAGGGGTCTGCCATCGTTTCCAGCCGTCGTCTGGGTAGCCGTGCAGCACTTTTTGTCAGGAGTCAGAGGTCAGATTTACTGCGTGACTTGACAGGTTCATTTCGGGGAAGACGAAGCGTTCCTCGTACGCATTAACGCTGCTTTAAGAGCGGTTGAGTTTTACGCCATGGAAGCGATAAAGAACTCTGTCTTACGCTGGAGCGGCCTGAACGTACTGCACTTACGCGGATGGTCCTTTGAGCATACACTTCATGCTGTGTTTTAGCGGGAAAAAGCTCTGTTGTACGCTTGATGGCTCTGAAGGCCTCTGTTTACGCTGCTCTGCATCAAGAGGCTGCGTAGCTCTTCCCAGCGTATTTTTTATGTTTCTACAAGACCCCCTTCAAAGCTTTTAAATTTCTCGGAATTTGAAACGCTTTGAATGAAGCATGAATGGCCCCTCGTAACTCAAAACGTTTCTGAATGGAGCGCTGAAACGGTCGATGCGGACTTTATGGCAAATTTATTGGGGACCGCTGTGATCTTTTTTGCCTAAAAAAAGGCTGGGGGGTGAACCTGTTCTCACCACATTTCCATCACCATGCAGAGATGATCGCCGGAGTTCGTCGGGTCGACCTGAGGAAGAAGGAGATCATGTTCTTCCAACATGTAGGGAGCCAAAAAAGACGGCATCTTCGAGCAAATGTCCACTGCAACGATGGATCATGGAAGGATATCTTAGCCTCCCTTGCTCGGGATAATCAGCAACTTTGTATGGTGGTTCTTCCGGGAGAAGGGAATGGTCATATTAGACCATACGGCTGGCAAGCTGCATATTTTCTCCTGAGATCCTCGCGGACGAGATTAGACAAACCGTAATCTATCGTCCTTGATCGAGTTGGGTTAAAGAAACCTCAACTGGATCGGCCATGGCGAATGGAGGATCTTCTTGTTCATGACTGTGGTAGTCGATGAACTGTCTTCGAAGAAGAGGAAGATCTCCACCCATGTGAGAACCTGTCAGAACAGCTTCTGGGCGATCTTCAGACGATGATAGGGAAACCCTCCTATCGACGGAGTTTTCCTCAGATGTAATCATGAAAAAAATGAAAAAAAACCCTTGTAGATTGGATTTCCCTCATATGTAATCATGATTTTGATCTTTAATAAAATTGTCTTGCTTCTTCATATGATCATCTTGCCATACGTTGCTGTGAAGTCTGAATATGTATAGCTTCAACACGTCTGAATCTTTACGTCGACTCTGTAGAAAGAGTGCTAGGTCCTGTCCTTTACGCACAGCGAATAGTTTATAGAACGCTGTAGAGCATTTTGAACATTTTAGAACTGTCATGTTGCTAGGACTGAGGGACCGCGTAGAGCTCTGAACTTCTGATAAACAGAATTTTTGTTCAGACTTCGTCTTCAAGAGTGACTTCTCAAAAATCCCTTGGGACAGGGTCGAGGAATGGCTGTCAAAACTGAGTTCACCATCTTGGTAGACGAGACGTTCAGACTGGAGTCTGGATGAACCTCCAATTGACCCGAGAAGAGTAATTTCTCAATGTTTTGAACTCTTGTATGCTTCGGGTACTTGGGATGCTTTGGGTCAAGAACGAGTATCTTCTGTGTGAACTCTTTGCAATTGACCGCTTTGGGGACTGTTTCGAATATACGGAAAGTCGTGGAGCACGAAATCATCAGTCTGTAACCTCTGGGCGTAAAACACCATCGAGCGCGGAATCATAGACTTGTGGTTCCTGAGCGTGAAGTCGTAGGTTTGTAGCCACTCGAGCATAAAAGCTACCGAGCATAAAGGCATCCGGGCATAAAACCATAGACTTATAGCTGTCGAACGTAAAGCTGTAGATTCGTAGCCGTCGAGCGTAGAAAGCTACTTTAGCGTAGAACTGTTTGATTTGTAGCTCCTGAAAAGAAAGTTTCTTCGAGCGTGAAGTTTGCGGATCTGTTGCCTCTGAGCGTAAACTGAGTGCCACCGAGCGTGAGATCGTCGATTTGGTATCTGCTGAGCGTAAAGTCATAGGTATGTGGCCTCTCGAGCATAAAAGCTACCGAGCACAAAGGCATCCGGGCGTAAAACCATAGACTTGTAGCTTGCGAGCATAAAATCGGAGATTCGTTGCTGTCGAGCGTAGAAAGCTCCTTTAGCGTAGAACCCGCTGAACCGTTTTGCACGAAAAACCTTTCGAATTCGCTGACTGTCCGTCTTCCAAGGGTAGTGGGCTGACGTAGCATCCAATCATAACCCATCATTTAATTTGCGAGATTTGGTTAGGGTCTCGAGGAGTTCGTCCGAGGATTCGAGGAGTCGACCCGGACTATATATACCCCAAGTTTTTTAAGAGAAATTTTTTTTTATCTGTCTTCTGCGAAAGAGAGCTTTCGACTGTTTCAAGTTTTTCTTCGTTCCTTCTCCGAGCACTTCGAGTCTTCAAAAATGGCGCCGAAACAAACCCCCTCCGCTAAGGGAAAGAGCATAGGTTCTTCCTCTCATTCTTCTGCCCCAGCGAGGGAGTCTCTGGTCGGGCAAGACGAACTTTCTTCCAAGCAAAGTATCCCGCCGACGAGTAGCGCACCCGGCCTTAGAGGTAGAGCCTTTGGGGTGACAAAAATAACGAAAAAAATCCTCCGCACATGTTGAACGTGACCGCGCTAGGTCGTCTTCTGTGCTGATAGCCTCTTTGGAGGAAGTTGATGCACGGAGGCATTTTTATCTTTTACGTCCATATTTCTAATGTGCCAGCGTAAAGACTCCACATTTTCGTAGTTTTGAGCGTAAAAGCTCTGGCTACCGAAAATTGGTGTATATCGTAAAATTTGAGTTTTACGCTTGTGGGGAGGACTGCCGGCGTAAAATAGCCAGATTTGCACAATCCTGCGTAGAGCACAAACTGTCGTTTCTTCGGTCTGCATGTTCGTGCAAGACTTTGTAGTAACATCTTTTCCTTGCACTTTTGCAGTTGATTTGGGTGAGTCTCCACTGGCCGAGGTGATGGGCTCCGCTGCTGGGATGCTGCACTTGAACTACCTGGAGGATCTATCCCATGTGGCATTTCCTATCTTCGGACCCCAGTATCCTGAGGGAAGGGGGTTTCTGATATTGGTTCAGGGCGAGCGGACGCTGCTGAGCATGATTAATGGTGAGCCCCTGACCTACGTAGACGGGGAGCAGTACATAAAGCCGGCTTTCCTCTTTGGGGACATGATTGACAAACAGTCCCAGACGAGGCCCAAGAGGGAGCCCTGGGTTTTCCCTGCCGGGAATTTGGTTTTGTATTTGCCAACGATGCCGAGGGATTATCCCATCTCGGCCTTCTTCCATGCGATGCATCCCAGGAAGATGTCGTGGATGCTGACTCCTGATCTTCACGGTAAGCCGGGGAAGATCTTTCATCTCAAAGGAGCTGACCGGGGGTCATTTGTCAGTCGCCCTTCCGGCTTTGTGACGTTGTTCCGGGGACTGTGGCCGGGTAGTGTCCCGAGTGAAGATAGCTCGGTGATCCAGCCGGTCCAATTGCCGACCTTCTGCAACGACTTCATGGGACGAGGCGGGGTATATCCCAAGGAGAATCCTCGGTGTAATGGGTGGATTGCCCTAACAAACTCCCGATGGACATGCCTGGTTGACTGGGCCTTGAAGCACTTCCGGAGAGAGCTGGAGGTTATTGGACTATATGCCGCTGTGAGTGCGACGAGCGTCAGGTTGCCTCCGAACCCTAACTTGTTCCTGGCGCTGATGGAGCGGTACATTCCGTTCACTGGGACCTTTGTCACTCCACTGGGGGAGTTGGGATTGGCGCTCCACGAGATGGCAGTTGTCTCGAGACTGCCGATGGGGGATACCCCCTATGAAGAGTACGTTCCCACCAACCGGGAGTTGGAGGATTTGGACCCTCGGGTGGCGGAAGTATATCAGGAGCTGATGTGTCAATACTTCGCTTGCACCGCTTTTTATAACGAGCCTTCTGATTTGGCTCATTCCACCAAGTGGATGTCCTACCTCTTCTTTCACCGAGCTAGGACTGCCAAGTCGAAGAAAGCCTCGGGGGGCAAAAATGAGCTCGTGAATTGTTTGGGCGTGCTTAGCGCCCAGGTCGTCGAGGGTCTTATGGAGGAGGCCGCAGCTCCGGATCAGATTCTCGTCGAGGGGGTAGGAAAGTACCCCGAAGGCACTAAGGCCTGTAGTTACTTGAGGCGCTGTCGCCGGCCTCTGTCTAAGGAAGCCCAGTTGGCTGGTTTCCTCTCCATATGGCTGCGTCGAGTAGTAGTGCCCGGCACAGCGTCCGCGGACCGTATTCACCGGAACATCCTGTGGCCGGCAGTGCGCCTGGTGTTTGGGGCAAGACTGGGCTTGCTTTTCGCCATGGTGTGCCGTATACAGGCTGGCCTGAGAGCCATAACTGATGGGTTGCTCGTCGATGAAGCTCGGCGTGAGAATTTTCCCAGGGTGGAATTACCATACCTATACTTGATGGGATGGTTAATCCTCCACAATCCCCGGGTGATGTCTCCTGGCTCCGGTAGCAGCTCGGAGGGTACACTCTTGCTGAATTACAAGGATTCCTCCTGGAATGTGAACACAGTCTTAGACTGTCGGTTGGTGTTGAACCTCAGCCATGGTTGGAAGATTCTCTGTATTGTCCCCCCCCGTACATCGCAATCAATCAGGGGTGCGGCTTGAGGATTCAGGTGGAGAGAAGACCGACCTTTCCCCGGAAGCTTTTAACTGGTTGGTCTGTATTAGGCCCTCTCATCTGCTGTACAGGAGCGAAGATCACTGCTTTTTCGAGCCCTACTTGCCTAGTCGGTTCGCCAGGCAGTTTGGGTACGATCAGTTGCACATGGGCAATGCCGTTACCAGCTTCAGGTCCAGGGGCGGACTCATTGATGGAGCTAGAGGGTGGCGATATTTCCTCATGGGTTGTACGGGGGCAAGCTTTATCGTGCCGGTCGTTACAACCTCAATGGAGCTCCGCATTCTCCATTTTTACTCCCAGTTTTATATGGAGATTAACACCTTCCATCGTGATTTTGACACGCGTGGAAGCTTCAGGGTGTCTTCTCCCAAGCCTGGGGGAAGAGTTGACGTCCCCTCGGTTTCTTCGGATGAGGGCGAGGAGTCTGGTACTCCGGATGAGCCTCTGGTGTTGGTGCCGAGGTGCGAAGTGCCTCCACCTGCGGGGGCTTTGGTAGTCTCTTCTGGGAAGCGACGGGCTTCTGCTCCGAAGGAAGTTTCTCTTCGTAAGAGGAGGAAGGAGACGGTCGCTCGTCCTCTCCGCATTCTTGGTGTTGAGGCTCCCGGGAGTGAGCCTGCCTCTTCCTATATCAGGGATGATTCTTTGGCTGGAGGTTCCTCGCCTTTTAGAGAGGGACCTTCTACAGTTCCGGCCGGCGGCGCCGGAGAATACTCGCTAGAGGTCGCTGTTGTGGCTGCTGCTCCAGGTAGCGGAGCGAGTTTGCCAGTGTGGCCGAGGCAGATGGGAGAATCTTTCCCGAGGTCAGCAATGGGTAAAACTCCCGTTGTGTCAGCGAGCGTGCCTGGCGAGATTCCAGCTAATGAACCTCGATCGCGTCTTGGTGAGGGCTTGGCAGAACTCTCGGCGATGTCAGTCGGCCCACCTCCTTCTCAAGGCATGACGATTCGTATTGCGTCATTAAGGCGTGGTTTAGCTACCTCGGGTGCAGATGCGTCGTATATGCCGTTGGCTCCGGGTAAATATCGTCTTCATGTCTCCCTTTAGAAAGATTATCATCATACTGATATTAACTTTCTTGTCCTCTTTTCAGGGGATAGCGCCCCCGGGGAGTATAGCGTTGAAGCGCATTCTGGCTCCGCTCGGGCTCTAGACGATGATACGGAGGCGTTCGACTTTGATGAGGAAGTGGCTTCGGGGGCCAGTACGCCCGGAGTCGTTTCGTCACCTCAAGAGGAGGATGAACCCGTCGTCGTGACCTTGCCTCTTGTGAGCGTGGCGATGACTTCAACCGTCGTTGCCGCACCTTCTTCAGTCGCGCCATGCGTCGATGCGACGGCTGTGGCCACCTCGTCTGCAATTATCCCTGGAGAGGGACTTGCTGATATTGCGGCCGCTCCCGGCATCCAGTCGGACCTAGTTGTGTTGACCGAGCAACAAACCAGCCTCTTCTACACCGGTTTGAAAACGATGATATCAATGGTGTTAGCGAAGAGTCTAGATTTTAAGCGCCTGAAGAAGACTTCTCTTGCTTCGATCATGGTCATCAGGGAGCTCGGTGATCCTGGGGCAGCTGACGCCCTGGAGGCGGTGGTTAATGGGTTAGAGCAACCCATTACTGAATACTTGCAGCTGACTCGGGGCAGCCTCGATGCTGATGTCCAGGCTCGGTTCGACCTCATGACTGCGCGGCTTGCTACAAAGCTGGAAAGCCTAGACAACTCCATCCAGAGGCATAAGCTGGAGATGGATAGGAGAAAAGCTGTCGTGGAAGAGGCTCTTGCCGTTGAGACGCAGTGTCGCACCGAGCATGAAGGGAACGCGGCGAAGGCCTCCAAGCTGAAGAAAAAACTCGCTCGGGCTGAGGAGTGGGCTTCTCAATCGTTGGCGGGTCTAGAGGTAGCAGCTGGTCGTCTGAGTGCAGCGCGACAGGATTTGGACCGTGCAGAAGCTGCTCGTGCGGGCTATCTTCGAGCAAAGGCTGATCTAACCCTTACGAACACTCCCGAGGCACGGCTGGAGCAGGCTCGCACCGATGCTTTGGTTCTTAGGAATGAGAGGATAGCTGCACTGGAGCGGCTGATTCGCAATCTGACTACTCCGCCATCATGATGTATCCTTTCCCTTTTTGCTTGTCCAGATGTAATTCTGCCTCCCTTTTTGGGAATAAATAAAGGCGACTCTTTTCTGACTTTTTGTGGACCCGTCATTTCGGAATGTAAATGACAGTTGCAGAATTCTTTTCTTTAGGCGAGAGTAATATCAGAGATAGTATGGACATGATAGACTCTCGATAAGCTTCTTAGCAGGACATACCTATTCAGAGGTCGTACAGACATGATAGGATATGACCCAACTAGTTTTGTTTTGGGAGTAGTCTTGTTAGAATATGAGATCCTTGCTATATTCCACCCGAGCAGGGGAGTTTAAGCATAGTACCTTTTCAGGAATTTGCCGTTGATAGGAGCCATTAACAGGTCTCCATTAGGCTGGGCTAACCTGTAAGCGCCATTCGAGAACGTTGTCTCGATCACATAAGGGCCTTCCCACTTGGGCTAGAATTTGCCTTTACTCCTGTGAGTAAGAATCATCGGCCTTCTTACGGCTAGGACTAGCTCGCCGACTTTGAACACTCTTTCCTTTACTTTACGATTGAAAGCTTTGGAAATGCATGCTTGGTAGAGCGCGATGCGCTGTTAAGCTTGGAGGCGTTTCTCGTCTAATCCTTCCAGCTCTTGGAGCCTTAACAGGTCATTCTTTTCTCGAGTCAGCTCACTAGTCACGGCTATCCTGAGGGACGGGATCTGGATTTCGATGGGAAAAACTGCTTCGCTCCCGTAGACTAGTAAAAAGGGGGTACAACCTGTCGGTGTTCGTACCGTTGTGCGGTATGCCCAAAGACATTCGCCTAACTTCTCGTTCCAGTCTCTTTTGTTTGAAGAGACGAATTTCTTCAAGAGTTTGATAATGGTTTTGTTGAAAGCTTCCGCCAAACCATTAGCAGCTGGATAATATGCCGTAGAGGCAATATTGTGTATTCGATTTTTATCGCAAAACTGATGAAACGCTTGGCTGATGAACTGAGGCCCATTGTCGTGAATTATCCTCCGGGGTACCCCGAAGCGATAAATGACATGGTGCTTGATGAAGCTGATTACGTCAGACGCCTTTACCTCAGCCAGAGGGATCGCCTCTGCCCATTTGGAGAAGTAATCCATGATGGCCAGTATGAACCGGTGGCCTCTGGAGAAAGACGGGTGAATGGGACCAACGATATCCATATCCCATGCTTCGAAGGGCCAGGATGCAACCGTAGGATGTAAATATTCAGACGGTTGGTGTATGAAGTCTGCATGAACCTGACAGACTCTGCATTGTCTTGCATAGCTGATCGCGTCTGTGATCATAGTGGGCCAGTAATAGCCCATTCTCCTGATACGATCCTGTAGCTTAGGACCGGGCTGATGTGCTCTGCATACGCCGTCGTGAGCTTCCCGGATAACCTGCTGTGCTTCATCGTCTGAGAGACATCTTAATAGCAGTCCGTCGTAAGTCCGACGATATAGGCATTGTGAAGATGCATCGAAGTAGAAGCGTAATGATCGTCTCTTGACGGATACTGCTTCTCTGGGGTCTTCTGGCAAGATTTCGTATGCGACAAAATCTATGAAGGGACTCCTCCAGTCTCTTCCAGGGGGATCTGTTTTTACAGCGTGGCTGCATTCTATGTGGAGGTTGTTCTTTACGCAGAATAAATCTCTGTTAAGAAGGATCACCGAATCCTGCCTTCTTATAGGAGTAGCTAAATTCGCCGCTAGACTGGCTAGGGCATCAGCTTTCAGATTCTGGGATCGAGGGACATGCTCTAGGAAGAATCCTTTGAATGTCATGGCTATCTCGATCGTCGCTTGGTGATAGGGGATGAGGTCTGGATTCCGGACTTCATATATTCCTCTGACTTGATTGACGATAAGCAGAGAATCACCAAAAGCTTCCAGGGACTCTACCCCCAGCTCTTTAGCAACTTGGAGCCCTATTAGTAGAGCGTTGTACTCCGCCACATTGTTGGAGCAGGGCTCGCTAAGAGAATATGCTCGGTAGATGACGAGCTGATCAGGGGCGACCAGGATGACTCCTACTCCTGAAACGATGTTTTCCTTAGGACCGATTCTGGAGGCGCCGTCGAAGAACAGTTGCCATGCGTCACCTTCCATTGCGGAATTACATTCTGCAACTTCGTCGGGAATATCTTCGTATAATTTGGAGGTCTCCGGGATCGGATGAGCAGCTAGGAAGTTTGCCAACGCTTGGTCTTTGATGGACTTCTGCGGTACGTATACCATGTCTATGGTGTTAACAGCATCGCCCAAGTTGCGAGTCAGAAATTAAGAACGCTCGGCTTGCTCATCAGTACTCGAAGAGGGTTAATCCTAGAGATGATGTGGATAGTCTGGCCGATGACGTAGTGCCGCGTCTTTTGGATAGCGAATATCAGAGCCAAGCATTCTTTCTCCACTGGGTTGTACCGGTGTTTGGCTCCGACCATCATCCTGTTGAGGTAGTAGATAGCATGTTCATGCCCTACATCGTTCTTCTGTGCGAGAAGAGATCCTAGCGAATGATCCATTGCTCGGACGTACAGCAAGAACGGTTTTCCCATAACGGGAGGCACCAGAACTGGCGGACTGGTGAGGTAGCGTTTGATATCCCCGAATGCTTGCTGACAGGTTTCGTCCCACACGAAGGATACACCTTTCTTCATGAGATACGAAAAGGGCTGACATCTTCCCGAGAGGTTGGATATGAACCTCCGAAAATAATCCAGACGGCCTTGAAATCCCCGGAGTTCCCTCAGATTACGGGGCGGTCGCATTTCTACGATGGCCTGGACTTTGTCAGGGTCCACCTGGATACCTTTGGCGGTGATGACAAATCCCAGGAATTTGCCACTAGATACACCCAGAAAGGACTTCGTAGGGTTCATCTTGAGTTGATGTTGGCGCATTAACTCGAATACCGTCCTCAAGTCTTGAATGTGATCATCCTTGAGGCGGCTCTTGACGGCTATGTCGTCCATGTAATATTCTACTGTTCTGCGTAAATGTTCATGGAATATGTTGCTCATAGCCCGTTGGTATGTAGCCCCGGCGTTCTTCAATCCGAAGGGCATGACTGTGTAGTAATATACTCCCAATGGGGTACGGAAGGCAGTGTGCTTCTCGTCTTCAGGATGCATCTTGATCTGATTGTACCCTGAGAACCCGTCCATGAAAGACATGCGTTCAAAGCCGCAGGTGTTGTCGATCATGATGTCCGTGATGGAAAGAGGGAATTCATCCTTGGGGCAGGCCGTATTCAGATCTCGGTAATCGATGCAGATACGTACCTTCCCATTTTTCTTCATGACTGGGACAACATTGGCGACCCAGTCGGGATGTTGTTCCTCCCGGATGAAACCACATGCTATCAGCTTCTTGACTTCGGCTTCAATGGCGTCCATCATGTCCGGGCGGAACCGGCATTGGTGCTGCTTCATAGGCTTTGAATCGGTCAATATATTGAGCTTATGAGTAGCCACCTTTGGGTCAAGGCCCGGCATGTCCCCATAATCCCATGCAAAGACGTCGACGTATTCCTTTATCAGCTGTATGATTTCTCCCCTTTCAGCTGGGGGAAGATTGTCACTGATAAATATCGGTTTTGGCGAAAGTTCACCCCCAACATCGATTTGGATAACTTCGTCTTTGGTGGAAGGTTCTCTTTGCTCGAAGCGGAATTCCCACTGCGTATCTATTTGTTGAGCCCAAGAGTCATTCTCAAACGGCTCAGAATCCTGTTCATCTGCTTCTGGGGAATCTGTCACCACCATATTTACTGATAGCGTTTGTCCGAGAGCATCAGGTGAGTCGTGGGGTGACGGGCCGTCCTGGAAGGAGAAAAAGATGTCCTCATCCGACTTGGAAGTCGTAAGGGAGGTGGCATACCCTAACCCGAAACGAGTTCGACGATAGTGGGGGTTGCCGCACGGCGGCGTTCGTCTGCCTCTTCCGTAGTTGAGGCCTGGCTTCCGCTTCAAGTCATAGCCCATGTTTTGCATGATCCTTAATGCCTGCGGGCTGTATCGGTGAATCTGTATTTTCCCAGTATCGTCATCGAAAGGGTCTTCCAGGCTGGCCGGTTGACTGCACATGCGACCGAAGAATATGGGGCGCTGACTGCTGCAACTAGGCGGGACAACGAAGATATAATCCTCATGGGGTCCATACGTCGTGATGATGTTCGACGATGACGCTACTTCCCAGACATATGGATGGTAGGAGTTTATAGCTGCCAAGAATTTTTGTGCTATGGGTCCTACCTCGTCACGGGGCGTGGATTCCTGATTTGGAATCTGAGCATCAATGTACTGGAAAAGAGGAAGTTTATTATCATCTGGAACTCCGTTCCTGGTCGTGTTTACATCGGTCGGCTGCCCGTTGCGCCGAAGGTTGATAACCAAAGGTGGAGGCTTTTGGTTCAGAGTGACCATTGGAGAGTCGCTTCATTTTCCTGAGTTGGATCTGTTCAGGTGAATAGCCATAGGCTCTATGGCTTTTGGACGAGTGGTTCGTCCTTTCACTCTGATTGACAGCGGTAGTGCGGCGGAGGGTTTTCCTGGCTCCCGGATGAGTGCTTCGTCCTTCGCCTCGCCTGGCGCTTCTTCCGTGTGGTCTTGGGAGTACAATACGACGTCAGAATAGTAGGATTCTATTCCTTTAAACGGGTTTAGGTCAGCCATCTCCGTTTGTATGGTTCCTTGTGCGTCTACATATTTAAGGCATTGATGTAGAGTTGAAGGAACGATGTTGTGGTCGTGGATCCACGGTCTTCCCAGCAAAATGTTGTAGGACACCTCTGAATCGATGACGTAACATGTGGCCACCGATCTGAGGTTATCGATCTGGATTCTCAAGCGGATCTTCCCCAATGGCTTACTTCTTCCAGCGTTGAAACCCACGATTGTAGTGGTAGTGTAAGCCAGTTCGCTGGTAGGAATTCTTAGCGGCCTGAGCAGACTGTGAGGGATGATGCTGATCGACGACCCCGGATCTATGTGAATCCGATCGACCTCCATGGAACCGACGTACCCGGTGTAATAGAGGGGCCTGTCATGTCTGTTATGTTTTAACAACATGTCGTCTTGAGTGACAGTGATATTTGGGACCACCTCCATCACGCTGTGGCATTGAGGATACGCCACTGGCTCCTCGTCGGGGGACTTGAGCTGGGTCAAGTATACCTCCGCCTGCATCAGTGCTTCACTCAGGGCTAGACGAGTGTCTGGGGAGAGCCTGAGTAGCTCAAAGATGGAGAGCCTGGCTGGCGTATTGGCTAGTTGAGCCAGGATGTCGAATTCGTACGGCTTCTCTAAACCCTTGCTTGGAATATTTTTCACAGGTTTATCAAAGCGTACTTCTCTCTGCTTTCCTTTTTCCGTCGGAGTAGGTTTAGCAGGGCTGATGTTTTGCATGGCGGGACCTTGCTCTGAAGGTTTGGCGGCTGGAGCGTCAGCCGGTGCGCCTTCCTGACCTGCTCCGTTGTCGTTGAGGTAGGCCTTCCCTGAACGGGTTGCGGCAAATACTTTGTCTCCGTCTGATGCAGAAGAAGTTACGACCATGTGGCATGGCCTGTATTTGGGGCTCTTTTTAGACGTAGCTTTAGTAGCTTTAGTCTCTTCTTCGAGCTCTGACACCAAATCCGGATGGACCCACATGATTTCGCCCTGACGGGTGGTCAGGGGTACTAGGTCATGATTTTGATCCCTAGCTGGAGGAAGATTGACGATGTTCATCGTAGCTCGAGAAATGGGCGTGACACCGTTCATGACTTCTTGGGGAGGCAGATCGCCGAACCGCAGAGAGATCATGTTGGCCGTGACCGTCTTCTCGGTGTTGTGCAGAGTGATGGCCTTAGCATCGATCAACCCCTGAATCTTCCTTTTTAGTACGTAACACACCTTTGTTGGGTGGTGTACGTATCTGTGAAAGATGCAGTATTTGGGGTCGTCAGTGCTGCCGACTTCTTGGGGTCGCCTTAGCTCCGGAAGAGTGATCTTGCCGCTTTTGACGAGACACTCGAATATACTAGGGATATCGTCGTCGTCGAAAGAGTAGACTTCGACGGGCCTGGAAGTCCCGGGCTTCGTCTGCGTGGTTGCCGCCGCCTTTTGTCTGGACGTATTGACTGTCAGAGCTTCTTTTCCCTTGGTGCTGCGAGGATGGTCGCTGCTGGGAGATGACCTTTTGTCTCTATCGGAGGCGGAGATCATAATGCCATTGTCGCGCGCCTTGCGACTGTTGTCTTCGGCGGCCACTGCCGAGACGATGAACGAAGGCCACTCATGGAACTGATATGGTCCTGTAAACACCGAGATTACGGGAAGGAGGTTCTTCCTACAAATGTCTACTAATGCCGAGTCCGGAACTCCTGGAGGCATTTGTAAGGTGGCCTGACGAAAACGTTCGACGAAGGTGCGAACGTCCTCCTTTTCCCTTTGTTTGACTTCGATGAGAGAGGACATAGACATGTCCATCCCACCCTCGTAGAATCACGTGAAGAACAAAGCTTTGAAGTCTTCGAAGGAAGTAATGCAGTTGTTCGCCAAGCTACGGTACCACTGATAGGCTACTCCTGAGAGGCAGCCTTTGAACACCCGAGTGAGGAGGGCGTCGTTCCCTTGTAGCAACACCGTCATCATACTGAAATAGTTCATGTATTGACTTGGTGATGTTTTTCCTTCGAATAGAGCCATAGTCTGAGGTTTGTATTTCGGAGGAAAAGGGACTTCTTCCCAGGTAGCTGGGTAAGGTTGGTTGATTCCCAATTTCTTGAGCTGATCTTTGTGCTTCAAGGCGTCAAACTGGGCTTTCAACTCCCGTACTGCCTGCATCAGATTTTCAGTTAAGAGCGAGGCTCCGGTGTAGTATGGAGTTGGTTGTATCGTGACTCCAACGGGAGGTAATATATTCACCGAGTGGGGAAGCGGAGGAGCTGCCGACTCTTGATCTAGAGCGGGCTATTGGCTTGGGTTGGATGGTGGCAAGTCCACCCCCACACGTATCTGAGTTGGCGGGACCGACGCTTGAGCCACGGCAGTTGCGTGCTGAGTTAGCATCATCTGGTGTATGTTCTCCATTACGGATTGCATTTGTTTCAGAGACGTCTCCAGCACAGTGATGCGTTGTTCCGCGTTTCCTGAGGGCGAAGCTTCCTTGCGTCCATCTTCAATAGCGTAAACTCCCATTTCCTTGGGCGTCACCGAAGGATTAGTATAGGTCGCTACAAAAGTCGACTCTATACTCTCAGCATCTGATCTGGGAGATTGGCGACCCCCAGTGTTGGAATCAGATGAGTACGAAGCCGGTTGCTGTGACCTTGCACTGGTGTTTTGGAACACCCCAGCTTTAGTGTTCCTGAGGAGGTCTTCGAATCTCCTTCGGCTCGGAGGTCCAGAGGGATAACGTCTTGAGCTTGACCTTCTTCTAGGTATGCGTGAAGCCATGTTCACGGATGCATACGCGGGCTCTTCTTCCGGGAAAAACTGAGAGTAGCTCAGTCGGTCGAAAACCGACCGTCTTGCTTTAGAACAGTAGCAGTTGTCACGACCTGCACCCGGATATTCGGGCACGAGTACGTGGGTACGTCCAGCCTACGCCGCAGTGTCGGCGGTAGTACGCTGTCTAGGTCATTCTCTGGGATCAATAAATATCTATCTCATCCACAATAATAAACATGCAAGGATAATCACAGGAATAAGAATGCTAAGATTTCATAATATTTAATCTATGACAACCAGATCCAAGGTTAATACAAAGCCAGAAGATAAATCGGGGACAAACCCGAGTATTATGCTGAAAGGGAAAAACTAGCTAACTGGCTACTACTCCTCAAAGGTAGTCTCCTGAGTAGGAACCAGCTCCTTAATGCGTCACCTGCTACCTCATAGGGACCATAATAGGTGGGGGCAAAGTCCTCATCATTGCCTAAATCAACGGATCCAGTCAGAAAAGGAGCAAAGTACACAATACACAACAAGATTAAACTAAATATTTATGACAAGTAGGAAAAAGACTGACTAAGCATCATGTTGAGAATATGTATAAGTAAGTAGTGAAATTAACTGAGAATTAATGCTATAAATCAAGACTATAAGTAAAACATGATTAATTGTTTTAAACCAGGAATATGAGTAAAACAGGAATAAATGTGACAGGAAATGTAACTATAACAAGACAACAAGAACTGCAACACGACAAGATACTATGTGCGTGAACTTGTGTATTTAGAATACATAGTTGGCATGTAGGGGTTTATAAGGCTAATCAGGCCGTCATAGACGGCTATCAGACAGGAATAATCAAGATCCGGCTGAGGGTACAGTCGCGTACCAACAGCTATTAAATACGGCAGGGGGAAGGGTAAACTACATGTCTTCTAGTATTCTCCCACCCGACACGAAAGCAAGACATAAAAAACCAGTATTCAAGACATGAAATCCAGTGTTCTAATACTACGTGTAATCATTAATGGTACCAGTAGAGCAAGGAAATCATTTATCACAATATAAAGATTAAACTTGGAGTGCATGTACTTGCTTGATGTTTGGATCCAAATACAGTTTGTGTTCTCGGGGAAATTTCCAGAAATGACTCCGGATGCTGAAATAAACATTACCATCATACTCAGAATATATCAAATAGCTAGAAACGCCTGTCCTTGAGTCCAATTTGGAGGCAAGGGCAAAAACGGTAATTTTGGGTTAAAACGGGGTCCGCATGTGGGCCCGCTTTGCACCGAAAAATGTGTCAGGGTCAAAGGTCTCCAAATTCACCAAACTTAGTGTCAATAGGTCAGGAACGATGATACGAACCCAACAGAACTTTCAGAATTGGATTTTAATGAGCCGATCACGAAATTGCCCGTCGAGCGGGGCCTGTGGGGCCCACGACACGCGATTTTGTCAACGTTCTCAGAATTGAACCAAACTTGGCTCACAGGACCAGCGTATCGCTACGAGTCCAATGGCGCAAGTTTCGTTTCGATCCGACGCGTGTACAGGAAGTTAGGGCATAAAACAGAAAAGGCGGATACGGGACGGTGTCTGCGGATACGCGTTGATCCCGGTGTGTACGCACACCCGAATCGGCTTTCGCGAAATCCCATACGTCCGTATCAACGCTGCGCACGTATCTGCGAAGACCGTGCGCGACCAAGTTGTCCTGTTTGGCGGGGCATACCCAGTTCCGGGGTGAATCGGGTCGATATTTTTTCTGTTTTTGGATCGCGGTGTACGATCACCACAGAACGCGATGCCCCGAACGGTTTGTCCGGGCACCGAGAGGGTCATACAGGCTTCGCAACGCAATTTGCGGAATTGAAAACGGGACAGCGAGAAAAAAGTTACACGCACCTGAACAGGGCTCAAAAACCCGAAGAATCCCGTGTCCGACACGTGTCCGACATAGGGGAAATTAGGGTTAGGGTTCTGGAGTTCTCCGGCGACCGGAGACGGCGGCACAGCGGCTGGGGAGGCCGGCCGGGGCCTAGGGCGGCACGCGTGGCTGCGGCGGCGGCTGCCGGAGGCGGGCCGGAGGGGCTTGGCGGCTGGGCCTGATTCCCTGCGGGCGGGGAGAAGGAGGAGGCGGAGAGGGCGGTGCGGCTGGGCGGCTCGGGGTCGGGGTTCTGGACGGCGGCGCTGCACGGTGAGACTGCGGCGGGTGCTAGGTGGTGGAGCAGAGTAGTGAGGAGGCGGCGGAGTAGGATCTGAGGTGGTGGGGATCAACGGCCGGGGGGGATTTAAAGGCGGGGCGAGGGCTGTCGTGGCCGAGGGAGGCGGAGGAGAGGGGGAACGTGGCGAGGCGGCCGGGCGGAGCGGAGCGGAGGACGCGGCGGGCGGCGCGTCGGGCGGCAGAAGACTCGGGCACGGCTGGGGGAGACTGGTAGGGAAGCCGGGTCGGGTGCGGGTCTGGAGGATCCGACCCGACCCGCTAGGGGGCTGGGCCGGGTTCGCGGCTGGGCTTCTGGGCTCGGCCCACTGGGCCGGGCCGGCCCAAAACAATAATAATAATAATAATAATATTAATAATAATAATAATTAAATCAGTTAATTAAATAAATAATTAATTAAATAGTTTTTAGGTGTTTTAAATTAGGTCCGGGGCCCGATAAATTCCAGAAAAATTACCCTAAGTCCAGTTTTCTATTTTACACCCAAAAATATTATTTTTATAATATTTTAATATTATTTATTATCAATTAAAAATCATGTAATAATTTAAAACCCTGATTTTAATTACAGAAAAATTCCCAGAAAATTCCAGAAAATTGCGAAAAATCCAATTTTAATAGTTTTTTGAAAAATCAGGGGCTTATAATCTACCCAACTTATAAAATTTGGTCCTCGAAATTTAAAATTAAACCATAATCTGTTAACCCTTTATGTACATCAATCGAAATCTCCTGGCGATAAATAAAATCCTAATCTTATCCACTGCAATCACTTCAAGGTTAAGATGACTACTGTTCCAATCAGAAATTCAACCTATGGTTATTACTTCTTACTTTCTCAAATTATCCACAGGCAATTTTAAATTAAGTCCATCTACCACCTTCAAGATTTGCATATGCTTATTATAATTTCTTCTGGAAGTAATTCGAGTCCAGTAGTATTCCCATTCACACTTGTACGCTTCAACTTTTTAAATTTCATTCTCATCTCTAATATTCCAGCTAGTTAGTCCAACCATCAAATTTTAATTTTTAATTCAAATCATCAAGTTGAAAAAATAATTTTAAATGTAGTCCACCAATGTTCAAGTTGAATCATATATCCTCTAAATTCAAATTGACGATTTTACTTTCATTATTCAAAATTTAAATCATGTACCTAAGGTATAACTATTGGGTCCTCGATATCAATTCATTAATCATCTTAGTCACCCCTCTAAATTTTCAAAATTAGAATGGCTTGCTTCTTCCAATCTAACCTTACTCTGTCACAATCCAAAAGACATTCCTCTCGAGTTGACAAATGCATTGCTACCCAACTTAGAGTTTACCCATTCATCACAAAAGACTATATACTTTAAGAAAATATTCCTTAATATGGTTACTCATGTCATTCAATCCTCGAAACTTTGACGCCGATCATGATATGTCCTTAATTTCGAAAGAAAGATCCTCAAGTATGTGATCGGCCTATGGGACATATCTAGTATTCTCTGTGTATCAGACTTATACCAAGCACGAGGTTTCGTCTTTCCGAAATAAGGGAAGACGAGGATCAATAATACAGAGTTCGAGGGTGGGGTGATAGAACAGAAGTATCGGGATCAAGGAGTTTAAAGAATTTAGGTGGGAAATCGTCAAGCGATTTGTGGATTGAATCCTATCTTGGTAATGCTCATATTAATACAGTTATGTAACCTATATGATATGCTCGGACATATCTAGAGGGCAAGTATACTAGTCAACTATATATCTCAATCCACGTAAAGTAGTGCGAAGGGCGAATCAAAATGTACTAAGGTTGATCAGACCGTAATACACTGATTCTGAATAGACAATTGTATTAGTTTGTCGACCCACTAATACATATGTCATGAACAAGCTTGATAAAAGGATAAGCTTGCAAAACTAGGCTATACTAGCAGCATAAGTCAAGGTGCAACAAATATAAGTACGCTAGATGATGATGAAAGGAGGTACAAATTATTTAAGTTCACAAAACAACCTACGATAAGCACAATAACAAAAGATTCTACAATCCCTACAATTATCAAATATAAAAGCATACCAGGTTGTTAGCAAGTTCAAAATTTCTAGGTTGGGGCTGAGGTCACGAACCAATAGGCACAAGCTAAACAATACTAGAAACGACAGCTACAAATCACTTACGCGCATTAGCTACTCCAAGAGTCTGTGTATTCTCCACGGTCATGCTGGTAGAGCATCTCGTGGTGATCTTGTAGGAACCTCATCGCTTGCTGGTAGATCCTTTACTCTGCATCCAAAATAAACGATAAGAGGTGCACAAGAATCAATGCAGGATATAAGTCAAAGAATTAATTCGAATCCGAGATAGATGTCAAGAACGATTCAAGCAAGTGGATGAGATCCTAAACTTATCATATCTTATTGCAGGCCTGTTCGATCCCTGAGTTGAAACCGAACAATTTAGTCGTTGACCTGCATGGGCCACCACAAAAATGTGTCACGACCCGCACCCGAATATTCGGGCACGAGTACGTGGGTACGTCCAGCATACACCGCAGTGTCGGCGGTAGTACGCTGTCTAGGTCATTCTCTGGGATCAATAAATATCTATCTCATCCACAATAATAAACATGCAAGGATAATCACAGGAATAAGAATGCTAAGATTTTATAATATTTAATCTGTGACAACCAGATCCAAGGTTAATACAAAGCCAGAAGATAAATCGGGGACAAACCCGAGTATTATGCTGAAAGGGAAAAACTAGCTAACTGGCTACTACTCCTCAAAGGTAGTCTCCTGAGTAGGAACCAGCTCCTCAATGCGTCACCTACTACCTCATAGGGACCATAATAGGTGGGGGCAAAGTCCTCATCATTGCCTAAATCAACGGATCCAGTCAGAAAAGGAGCAAAGTATACAATGCACAACAAGATTAAACTAAATATTTATGACAAGTAGGAAAAAGACTGACTAAGCATCATGTTGAGAATATTTATAAGTAAGTAGTAAAATTAACTGAGAATTAATGCTATAAATTAGGACTATAAGTAAAACATGATTAATTGTTTTAAACCAGGAATATGAGTAAAACAGGAATAAATGTGACAGAAAATGTAACTATAACAAGACAGCAAGAACTGCAACACGACAAGACACTATGTGCGTGAACTTGTGTATTTAGAATACATAGTTGGCATGTAGGGGTTTATAAGGCTAATCAGGCCGTCATAGACGGCTATCAGACAGGAATAATCGAGATCCGGCTGAGGGTACAGTCGCGTACCAACAGCTATTAAACACGGCAGGGGGAAGGGTAAACTATATGTCTTCTAGTATTCTCCCACCCGACACGAAAGCAAGACATGAAAAACCAGTATTCAAGACATGAAATCTAGTATTCTAATACTACGTGTAATCATCAATGGTACCAGTAGAGCAAGGAAATCATTTATCACAATATAAAGATTAAACTTGGAGTGCAGGTACTTGCCTGATGTTTGGATCCAAATACAGTTTGTGTTCTCGGGGAAATTTCCAGAAATGACTCCGGATGCTGAAATAAACATTACCATCATGCTCAGAAGATATCAAATAGCTAAAAATGCCTTTCCTTGAGTCCAATTTGGAGGCAAGGGCAAAAACGGTAATTTTGGGTCAAAACGGGGTCCGCATGTGGGCCCGCTTTGCACCGAAAAATGTGTCAGGGTCAAAGGTCTCCAAATTTACCAAACTTAGTGTCAACAGGTAAGGAACGATGATACAAACCCAACGGAACTTCCAAAATTGGATTCCGATGAGCCGATCACGAAATCGTCCGTCGAGCGGGGCCTATGGGGCCCACGACACGCGATTTCGTCAACGTTCTCAGAATCGAACCGAACTTGGCTCACAGGACCAGCGTATCGCTACGAGTCCGATGGCGCAAGTTTCGTTTCGATCCGACGTGTGTACAGGAAGTTAGGGCATAAAATAGAAAATGCGGATACGGGGCGGTATCCGCGGATACGCGTTGATCCCGGTGTGCACGCACACCCGAATCAGCTTCCGCAAAATCCCACACGTCCGTATCAACGCTGCGCACGTATATTTTCTTGTTTTTGGATCGCGGTGTACGATCACCACAGGACGCGATGCCCCGAACGGTTTATCCGGGCACCGAGAGGGTCATACAGGCTTCGCAACGCAATTTACGGAATTAAAAATGGGGCAGCGAGGAGAAAGTTACACGCACCTAAACAGGGCTCAAAAATCCGAAGAATCCCGTGTCCGACACGTGTCCGATACAGGAGAAATTAGGGTTAGGGTTCTGGAGTTCTCCGGCGACCGGAGACGGCGGCACAGCGGTGGGGGAGGCCGGCAGGGGCCTAGGGCGGCACGCGTGGCCGCGGCGGCGGCTGCCGGAGGCGGGCCGGAGGGGCTCGGCGGCTGGGCCTGATTCCCTGCGGGCGGGGAGAAGGAGGAGGCGGAGAGGGCGGTACGGCTGGGCGGCTCGGGGTCGGGGTTCTGGACGACGGCGCTGCACGGCGAGGCTGCGGCGGGTGCTAGGTGGTTGAGCGGAGGAGCGAGGAGGCGGCGGAGTGGGATCTGAGGCGGTGGGGATCGACGGCCGGGGGGGATTGACGGCCGGGGGGGATTTAAAGGCGGGGCGAGGGCTGTCGTGGCCGAGGGAGGCGGAGGAGAGGGGGAACGTGGCGAGGCGGCCGGGCGGAGCGGAGCGGAGGATGCGGCGGGCGGCGCGACGGGCGGCGGAAGACTCGGGCACGGCTGGGGGAGACGGGTAGGGAAGCCGGGTCGGGTGCGGGTCTGGAGGATCCGACCCGACCCGCTAGGGGGCTGGGCCGGGTTCGCGGCTGGGCTGCTGGGCTCGGCCCACTGGGCCGGGCCGGCCCAAAATAATAGTAATAATAATAATAATATTAATATTAATAATAATAATAATAATTAAATCAGTTAATTAAATAATTAATTAATTAAATAGTTTTTAGGTGTTTTAAATTAGGTCCGGGGCCCGATAAATTCCAGAAAAATTACCCTGAGTCCAGTTTTCTATTTTACACCCAAAAATATTATTTTCATAATATTTTAATATTATTTATTATCAATTAAAAATTATGTAATAATTCAAAACCCTGATTTTAATTACAGAAAAATTCCCAGAAAATTCCAAAAAATTGCAAAAAATCCAATTTTAATAGTTTTTTGAAAAATCAGGGGCTTACAGCAGTCAATCACGATTTTATGACTATTACAATATTGCTCTCTAGGGGGCGTAATAGACATGTTGGAAGGTCCCCTCTCCTTACGCTTCTGGTTTAGGCATTCGCGTAGGTCAGGAGTAGCAACCTGAGCTTGCTTCACGTCGTGGGACCTCGCCTGGCGTAATTTGGAGATTCGCTCAGACTGGCGTAAAGCTGAAGAGGTCCTCAGTCGGCCATCGGCTTCTCGCGTAATCCGGAGAGTAGGCAGATTATTCTTTTGCTGGCGTAAAGGCCGAGAAGTTGAGTATTCGCCTGTTTGCTTCCCCTCGCGGAGATCACAGCGCTCATCTGGTTTACCGTAGAGGTCATATGTTGTTTTGCGCATGGAGCGTGATCTATACTTCTGATTTGGCGTTGAGGCACCATCAAAAGTTTTGTCTGTACCGCGCGTAGCGGGAGACTGATTCCTACGCGTAGAGCGCAGTGGATACTTCTGGGTTAGCGCTGAGGCTTTGCCCGAAGTTTTGTCTGTACCGCACGTAGCGGGAGACTGATTCCTACACGTAAAGCACAGTGGATACTTCTGGGTCAGCGCTGAGGCTTTGCCCGAAGTTTTGTCTGTACCGCACGCAGCGGGAGACTGATTTCTGCGCGTAAAGCGCAGTGGATACTTCTGGGTCAGCACTGAGGCTTTGCCCAAAGTTTTGTCTGTACCGCGCGTAGCGGGAGACTAATTTTTACGTGCAGGGCACGGAGGGAGCGATGCTACCACCTCATTGGTCGGAGAGATCGGAGAGATCGGAGAGTCCACAGGAACGGTAAAGGATGTCTTGGGCATCCACACTTTGCGCAGCTTCCTGTTGTCTTGGACGGAGAGAGAGTGAGAGCCACTCCCAGTCCGAAGCATGTCTTCGTAGGCAGACTGGTCGAATTGGACGACCAGTGTCTTCTTCACGGATCCCACGGATACCGCATCGTGTTGAGCAATTGCTTCCTCGTCAGAAGAGAAAGATGTTCCCAGCAGAGTCGCCATCTTGTTTGTGGTTATTTAAACAAAAAGAATAGGAATATATTCGATATGGGGGTTTACACAGAACCCGCCTTCTTTTGTTTACAAATAAACTTGTACAATGTAATCCTATACGAGGATGTGGGAATACAATTTATTTAATCTGGGTAGATATTGCTATAGGTGTCTGATCTGCGATCGATCACTTTAGCCCTTGGACCACACGATGTTGAAGAAGTGCCGTAGGAGACAGAAAGCAGCTTCGAAGGTTGCAGAAGAGGGTGGATGCACGATGCCGAAGTCGTCGATCCCTACTCTTTGCCTGAGCTCCGGTTGCTCTCTCTCTCTCTCTCTCTCTCTCTCTTTACCAATTCTCTGACCTGGTTCGATCTTCCAAATTGTCGACCTTGTTCCCCATTGATAGGGGTCTCTATTTATAGAGTTTTGGTGACAGTGACTACTCCATCGGTGTAACAATCGAGGAGTGGAAAGTACAGTACCCTTTTACACAACGGTTAAAGTAACCAATGCCGACGTATAGATGATCTTTTGAATGAGCGTGTGACGCGGGTCCAACTAAGGGGACACAACGCGTACAATTGCTACTAAGATCACGGCGTAAAAGCCACGTAGGTAGGTATCCATTGTGTAGCAGAGGTTGGCATAGAAGCCAAATGTCTGTCACCATGGCATAGAAGCCAAGTAGGCATAGAAGCCGAATAGGCATAGAAGCCGAGTAGGCATAGAAGCCGAGCAGGCATAGAAGCCGAACAGGCATAGAAGCCGAGTGGTCGTAGAGACTGAATGATCGTAGAGACTGAGTGGGCGTAGAAGCCGTATGAGCACAGATCCTGAATGGGCGTAGAAGCCGCTGCGTACTGTGCTAGAATGGGCGTAGAAGCCGCTGCGTACCGTGCTGATGTGGACGTCTTAGCCGGAATTACGGCTTTTGGAGATATAATCGAATCTCTTGCAGAGATTTGCCACCATCTTATGCATTAAATACGGAGGCGTGTTTTGAAGGTCTGCATCCCTTCTATGCACCTGTCGCAGAGACGTGCCTTGAGAGAAACTATCACCGCTCTGTGCAATTAGACGTGGAGACGTGCCTCGAGTCCCGTACGAGGTGCAGCTTTTGACGTGGCAGGCGGTTTGCCTGTTGCGGAGCGTAAAACAGCTCATGTTTGCCTGTGTAAAACAGGGCGGCGTATTCCCTTGTACGCGAAAGAGCGGTTTATGCTGAGGGGACTCCAGTAAACGACGGTTTGGTGATGCTTTAACCAAATCCTCTGCATTAAATGCAGAGATCCGCCATCATACTGTGGGGCGCATCTCGAGGGGTCTGCCATCGTTTCCAGCCGTCGTCTGGGTAGCCGTGCAGCACTTTTTGTCAGGATTCAGAGGTCAGATTCACTGCGTGACTTGACAGGTTCATTTCGGGGAAGACGAAACGTTCCTTGTACGCATTAACGCTGCTTTGAGAGCGGTTGAGTTTTACGCCATGGAGACGATGAAGAACTCTGTCTTACGCTGGAGCGGCCTGAACGTACAGCACTTACGAGGATGGTCCTTTGAGCATACACTTCATGCTGTGTTTTAGCGGGAAAAAGCACTGTTGTACGCTTGATGGCTCTGAAGGCCTCTGTTTACGCTGCTCTGCATCAAGAGGCTGCGTAGCTCTTCCCAGCGTATTTTTCATGCTTCTACAGCAGCATCAGGCTTCTACGCCTACTTGGCTTCCACGCCTACTTGGCTTCTACGCCAACTTGACAACTATTTGGCTTCTACGCCATGGTGACAGTTATTGGCTTCTACGCCAACCTTTTCTACGCGAGGGACAGCTACCTACGTGGCTTGCATTCCATGATCTTCGCAGCAGTTATACGCATTACCTCATGATGGGACATGCATCACACGCAGATTCAGAAGATCATTTATACATGGGTGGCAGTTATTATAACCCCCGCATAAAAGGTGCCACACTATCCACTATTCGGCTTCTACGCCGACTGGACGGTTATTGTCACCAAACTCTATAAATAGAGACCACTATTTACAGAGGTCCAGGGTCGAGGGGTCGGTCAGTCGGAAAAATGTCAAAAACTCGGAGAACAAAGGTCGGAGATTTATTTATTGAGAGAGAAAACCCTGAGCACAGACAGAGAGTAGCGATCGACGATTTTGGCATCGAGCATCCACTCTCTCTTGCAACCTTTGAAGCTTCTCCTTCTTCTACAGCTCTTCTTCATCATCGTGTGGTCCAAGGGACAAAGTGATCGACCGCAGATCAGACTCCTATAACAATATTTATCCAGATTAAATTTTGTACTTGACATCCTCGTATAGGATTAATTGTACTTCTTGTTTGTAAACCAAAGAGAGGGTTTCGTATAAACCTTATTTCATTTCTTTCGTTTATTATCAAACACAAGATGGCGACTCTGCTGGGGACGACTTTCTCATCTGATAAGAAGGAAATTGCTCAACACGATGCAGTATAAGTAGGATCAATGAAGAAGACCCTGGTCGTCCAATTCGACCAGTCAGCCTACGAAGACATGCTTCGAGCAGGGGGTAGCTCTCACTCCCTCTCCGTCCAAGACAACAGGAAATTGCGTAAAGTGTGGATGCCCCGGACATCCCCTACCATTCCTGTCGACTCTTCAGTTTCTCTGACCAACAAGGTTGTAGCTTCGCAACCTGCGCGCTCCGCGCGTAAAACTCTGTCTCCTGTCTGTGATATGGTAGACAAAACTTCTGGCAATGCCGCAGCGCTAGTCCAGAAGTCTACTCCGCGCTCTGCGTGTAAAACTCTGTCTCCCGTCTGTGACGTGGCAGACAAAGCTCCTGGTTATGTCTCAGTGCTAATCCAGAAGTCTGCTTCGCGCTCTGCACGTAAAACTCAGTCTCCCGTCTGTGACGTGGCAGACAAAATTCCTGATAATGCCTCAGCGCTAAATCAGAAATTCCAAACGTGCTCCGTGCGTAAAAATGCATCTTCCCTCCGTGGAAAAGCAGATGTTCCCTGCGATCTACGCAAGGGAAAACAAGTGGCAGATTTCTCAACTTCTCGGCTTTTACGCCATCAAGAGAAGAATCTGCCCACTCTCCAGATTACGCGAGAAGCTGATGGCCGATTGAGGACTTCCTCAGTTTTATGCCAACCTGAGCAAAATTCCAGATTACGCCAAGTCAAGCCCCTCAGCGTAAAGAAGACCCAGTTTATGGATAGACACACTTCTCGGGGATCATCTGCTACTCATATGGCTGAACTACTGTATACGGGTGGTAGGAGGAGAGTTATGGTTCCCAATCTCCGTATTTCAACTGATGTAAACAGGAGGAACAAGCCTTCTTCTTCTTCTGTTAATCCTTCTGACTTGCGCGAATTTTTGATCCAGAAACGTAAAGACAAGAGTCATAACCAGGATTCAGTTCCCCTAACTATCAAACGTAGGGTGATCATGTGGGAAGAGGCGTCAACATCTAATGTCATTATGACATACGGACCACATGAAAATGCTGCCTTTATTGTTCCTCCAACTCGCGACGATTAGCATCCAATAATCTTCGGTCGAATACGGAATAGACCGATTGTACAAGAAGAATTTTGCGAGTCTGAGGATGGCAAAATACAAATCCACAGGTATAGCCCACAAGCTTTAAAGATTATACAAAGTATGGGTTATGATTTGAAGTTGAAATAATGCCTCAACTATGGAAAAGGCAGACGAACACCGTTGTATGGTAGTCCTTACTGTCAACAAACTCGTTTTGGGTTGGGGTATACTGCATCTCCTGCAAACCCAAAACCTCGAGAGTCTGATCCTGTAATACCAGAGGCAAGTCCTTCTAAATCAACTTCGGTGGATAAATGCCACGACATGTCTGGGGGTAGCCTACCTCGACAAAATAGGGCAGCATCCAAAGCTGGGGGTAGAACTCTCTCTGGGTCCGAAGATGATGCAACGATGATGATCTTTCCGGAAGACCGTAAAACTCATGCATCGGGAACCCGAAGGCCAAAAGGGACTTTCTCCTTCAATGAGGATGACATCATTAAAATCTTTAATATGTTGATGAAGGAACACAAACTTCGGCTACCCAACATCAGATACCCTGAGAGGACTGGCAAAGTTGATGACCCAGATTATTGTCTCTTTCATTGGTACATTCATCACCCTACAAGGACATGCCATGTACTGAAAAGGATAATCTAGGGGTTGATCGATGCCAAGGTCATTACTTTGCATCTGTAAACGAAGGGACGATCACTGCAAATTGATTTCACTCTAATGTAACAATTTGTTCCCTCAAAATACCGGATAATGAGTCCCTAAAGTTTCCCTGGCGAATTCTTCAGGTCTATCCCCACTCAGGAAAATTACTCCACAGTGAATTTTTCAGACATGAGTTCATGTCCATATTACCTCTGAACTATTGTCCAAACATTTCTTTATTTCCCTAGCTGAGTTTGTCATGTTCATATTACCTCTGAACAAACCTTCCTGGTTTGGCTATCGATTATCATGTCCATATTACCTCTGATATCGGTTGTCATCTCAACTTAACACCCGTACTTAACTCTAAGTACACCAGTGGTGTTAGGTCCACAAAACTGCCATGTCCATATTATCTCTGAGCAGATATATACCTCCATCCCCAATGGATTCACAACTCAAAAGTATGTCATGTTCATATTCCTCTGAACAAACTTTGCGAGTTTTTGGCTATCGATTATCATGTCCATATTACCTCTGATATCGGTTGTCGTCTCAACTTAGCACCCGTACTTAACTCTAAGTACGCCAGTGGTGTTGAGTCCACAAAAGTATGCCATGTTCATATTACCTCTGAGCAGATATATACCTCCATCCCCAATGGTGTCACAACTTAAAAGTATGTCATGTTCATATTACCTCTGAACAAACTTTTCGAGTTTTTTGGCTATCGATTATCATGTCCATATTACCTCTGATATCGGTTATCGTCTCAACTTAGCACCCATATTTAACTCTAAGTACGCCAGTGGTGTTGAGTCCATAAAAACTGCCATGTCCATATTACCTTTGGCAGGGCTTGTCCTAAACTTATTACTTGCACTCTCGTGCACAAAAAGTAATAGGTCCACAAAAAAAAAAATTCCCTGTGGAATGCCCGCAATGGAAAACGAAAAGTTCATATCCATATTACCTCTGAACTATCCTCATTTTCCCAACGAAGAAAGAGTCAGTCACTATTCATCCCTACAGAGTCGTATTTTATTGCGTCTATATTACCTCTGTCAGGATTTGTCTCAAACCTATTACTTGCACTAATGTGCACAAAAAGTAATGAGTCCACTAAAAATCCCCCAGTGGGATGTCCTCAACAAATACGGTATCGTACTACGTCCATATTATCTCTGGTACGATGTCTAAAATTCGCGCAAACAATCATAAAAAAATGAGGGGACCTTATATGATTGCAAATGGCGCTTAGAGATTGGCCAAGTCTAATAAATTTTTTTGGCTACTATCAACTGCAAATTTCCAAAGAAGTACTATACTTGATCTCCTTCGTTTAACGGAGTATGACGAAGATCTTATTCTGACGATACCATGCACAAAGGTTAGCTGAATCATATTCTATCAGGTTCATATGACCTCCGAATAGATATTCTTAACTAATTTGTAAGCCTATCATGTTCATATTACCTCTGATAGTGTTTAGTATACAAATTTAGTTGAATTATATTCTTTCAGGTTCATGTTAACTCTGAATAGATTTACATTCAGCAAAACCTTAACGAAAGAATGTCATGTTAATGATACCTCTGATATCACTTTCACCCTAGCCTATCACATTCTCAAAAGATGGGCCCACAAAGTCAGAAAATGTGTCTTTATTATCTCCAAGAAATTACAGGAAAAGCAAAATAGTACATCATTGGGGAGGAGCAGTCAAATCACGGATCTGCTGTGCCAGTGCGGCCATCTTCTCATTCCTAGAGCTTAAAATGGTAGCACGAGCCCGCTCCAACCTTGCCTCCTCATTATTCAAGGCAGACATTTCAGACCAAAGACGTACAAAATCCGCGTAGATGACACCCACACGTGTCAGGTTTTGCTGAGACGTTTCCAGTCGGTTCTTCAACACGTCTCTAGCTGCCGATAAAGCGAGAACCCTCTCCTCCGCTTGAGAGAGTTCATCTTTCAACTTGCGGACCCTCGCTGCATCTTCCTCATATTCGGCCTCGCACGTGGCCAGCTGGGGAATGACATACTCCAATATGGTATGCTCTTCATTCATCTCTTTCTGCTGAGCCTCAATGGACTTGCTCAGAGTTTCCATCTCCCCAACAAGTCTCGCAGTCAAAGAGTCATATTCAGCCTGAATCAGGTCATCAATGCTGCCCTGGGATAGTTGCAAATAATTGTTAATGGGTTATTCCAAACCATTAACTATCTGCTCCAGTGTATCAGCTCTCCCAGCGTCGTTGAAATCTCTGATCGACGCTATCACAAACTGGGAGGACCTCCTCAGAGCCTCAAAACCTAGATTCTTCTCCAGCACCATTGATATCAGCGTTTTCAAAGTGGTGTAGAAAATACTAGTATACTGCTCAATCAGCATGGCGAAATCAGATTGGACGCTGGGAGTGGCTGCAATATCGGCAAATCCCCTTCCAGGAACGACTGCAGAGGGTGTCATCACAGTCATCGCTTCAGTAGAGGGCGCGACAAAGGTAGAGGCACCGACAACGACCGAAGTGGCTGGCGTACTCAAAGGAGGCATAATCGTAATGACAGGCTCATCCTCCCCTCGAGATATCAGAACTGTTTCGGGCAAGCCGACACACGAAAATGTTTCCTCTTCAAAGTCGGGCACCTCCGTGTCATCGGTAGGAGCTGCAACAAAGCCAAAAGATGCGTCGACGCTGCCCTCCCCGTAGATGTCTTCCCCTGAAAAGAAGACAAGAGAAAGTTAATATCAACCTGATATTAATTTTTCTAAAAGAGGCGTAAAGATGACATTTACCCATGGCCGATGGTATATATGTCGCATCGGCAGCCAGTACAGCTAAATTATTTCTTAATGATGCTAAGCGAGCTGTCATACCTGGAGAAGGGGGTGTGCCAACCGACACTGGCAGGTATTCTTCCAAGTCTTCACCAAGATCCACTCGAGGCTAATCGGGTGGAATCTCGCTGGACATACTTACAGAAGAAGCAGGGGTTACTCCCGTTACTGGTCTGGATAAAGATATTCTTATTTCGCTCGGCCTCGAAGGCGATGTCGTACCACTACCTGAAGCGGTAGCAGCGACAGCAGCCTCGAGCAAAGAATCTCCGGCACTGCCAGCCAGAACTGTGGAGGTTCTCTCTCTAATAGGAGAAGGACCTCTAGTCAAAGAATCATCCCCAAGAGGAGAAACAACAGGCTCACTCCTAGGAACCTCATGGCTGGAAGTCCTGACATGACCATTAACAGTCTTCTTTCTCTTGCGAGGGAAAGTCTCCTTCAGAATAGGAGCCCTTCGCTTTCTAGGGATAACAAGAGGCTCTGCAGGCGGAGATATTACACCTCTCGGTACTGTCAACAAAAACTCATCTGTACCGACAGGGTCTTCACCTTCGTCAGAGAAGACTGATGGGACATCCTCTCTTTCAGCAGACTTATGAGTGGGCATCCTAAAACTTCCACGCATATCAAAATCGTGATGGAAGGTATTGATGGCCATATAAAACTGGGCGTACGAATGGAGGATGCGCAACTCCATGGAGAGAGAAGTCGCGGGTATGGTAAAGGCCGCTCCAGTTCAACCCATTATGAAGTACCGCCATCCTCTCGCTCTATCAATAAGTCCACCTCTGGACTTGAAGCTGGTGATGTCATTTCCCACGTGCAATTGGTCATACCCAAACTGCCTGGCGAACCGACTAGGCAGATATGGCTCCAAGAAGCAATGGTCTTCACTTCTGTACAACAAATGGGAAGGTCTAATGCAGACCAACCAATAAAAAGCTTCAGGAGAAAGAAAGGTCTTTCCTTCACCTGAATTCTGAAGTCTCTTCCCCTGTTGATTGAGGTGTAAAGTGGGGACGGTGCAGAAGAGCTTCCAGCTATGAGAAAAATTTAACGCTCGCCAACAGTCTACGACTATGACCACGTTCCAAGTGGAATTCTTGTAATTCAACAAGAAATTACTTCCCGAACTACTGCTAGAGCCGGGAGACATCACCATAGGGTTATGAAGAATTAGCCATCCCATCAGATACAGGAACGGTAATTCTACCCTGGGAAAGCTGCCACGCCGTGTTTCGTCGGCAAGCAGCCCATCAGTAATGGCCCTCAGGCCAGCTTGTATGCGGCATACCATGGCAGGGAGCAGGCCCAGTCTTGCCCCGAACACCAGATGTACTGCAGGCCATAAGGTGTTGCGGTGAATGCGATCCGAAGACGCAATGCCAGGTACTACCAGTCGGCGTAGCCATATAGAGAGAAAGCCAGCCAGTTGAGATTCCCTTGACAGAGGCCTGCGGCAATGCCTCATATAACTGTAGGCTTTAGTGCCTGCAGGATAACTTCCTATCTCCTCATCGAGAACCTGATCTGAAGCCCCAGCATCTTCAATAAGATCATCGACTACTTGAGCATTAAGCACGCTCAGAAGGCTCAAAGGCTTATCCCTTCTATCCACGACTTTGTCTGGCTTAGCATCCCTGGCCTGATGAAAGAAGAGATAGGACGCCCACTTATTGGTATGAGCCAAATCAGAGGGCTCATTATAGAAAGTGGTGCAAGCAAGGTAGTGGCACATCAGCTTCTGGTACACTGCCACCACCCGAGGGTTTGTATCCTCCAGCTCCCGGTTTGTGGGAACATACTCTTCATAAGGAGTATCCCACATTGGCAGTCTTGAAATCTCTGCCATCTCGTGGAGGGCCAATCCCAACTCCCCTAGCAGAGTGGCGAAAGTCCCAGTGAGCGAGATATACCACTCCATCAGAGCCAAAAATAGGTTGGGATTAGAGGCAGCCCAATACTGGTAGCACTCACAGCTGCGAATAGACCAATGCTTTCCAGCTCTGTCTGAAAATGCTTCAGGGCCCAGGCAGTTAAACGAGCCCATCGAAGATTTGAAGGGGGTAAGCCACCCATTGGTCCGAGGATTAACCTTGGGGTATATTCCTTCATGCCCCATGAAGTCATTGCAGAAAGTCGATAATTGGAATGGTTGGAGCAGTGAAGTGTCTTCACTCGGGACACTGCCCAAAAATAATCCCCTGAAAGGCATTACAGGGCCTGAAGGGCGGCTCACAAATAATCCTTGGTCGGATCCTTTCTGATAAAATATCTTCCCCGGCTGCCCGTGAAGATTAGGGGTCAGGGTCCACGACATCTTCCTCGGATATGTGGCATTGAAGAATGCCGAGATAGGATAATCTCTCAGCATCTTGGGCAGGTACATGACCATGCCCCCAGCAGTAAAAACCCAGTTTTTCTTCTTGGGCTTCGTTTGGGATTGTTTGTCAATCATATCCCCGAAAAAGAAAGTTGGTTTTATATACTTGGCCCCATCTATATACGTCAGGGGCTCCCCGTTGATCATGCTCAACAACATTCGTTCTCCTTGAGACGATATCAGACTTCCCCTTCCTTCAGGATACTGGGTCCCACAAATAGGGAACGTCACATGGGACAGATCCTCCAGATAATTGGAGTTCAGCATCCCAGCAGCAGAACCCATTACCTCAGCCAACAGAGATATCTGCAAATCAACTACAAAATGCAAGAAGAACAAGTCAGTTTCTATACTAGACGTTACATCTTGCAGCTTATGCCAAAGATCAACAGTCTGTGCTTTTACGCCAAGACTGTTAAAACTTGAGTTTTTACGCTGGAACCTATTACCTAGGCGTAAAATTCAAGATTGGCAGTATACACAAAAATTTGCCAGTTTGTGTTTTACGCCAGACTGCCAAAACTTGAGTTGTTACGCCGGAATTTTCATCCAGAGCGTAACACCCAAAATTTGTAGTATACGCCAAATTTCGACAGTCAAAGCTTTTATGCCAGACTGCGAAAATATAAAGTTTTTACGCTGACACATTAGGAATATGGGCGTAAGTGATAAAACATCTCTGTGCATCATCTTCCTCGAAGAGGCTCTCAGCACATAAGATGACCTAGCGCGTTCACGTACAACGTGTGCGAAGGGTTTTCTTCGTTTTTGTCGTCCCAAAAGCTTTACCTATAACGCCTGGTGCACAGCTTGTCGGTGGGATACTTCGTTCAGAGCGAGTTTTGCTCAGCCCAATGGGAGTCGCTTGTGCTTGAGCAGAGGAGCGAAAAGAGGAGGCAGCTTTCTTCCCCTTAGCAGTCGAAGATTATTTCGGTGCCATTGCTAAAAAAATTCAGAGTGCTCAGAGAAGAAACGAAGAAGAGTTCTCAAAGAGACGAAGGTTTTTCTTTTGCAAAAGATAGGTGAAGTGTTTTCTCTCTGAAGACCTTGGGGTATTTATAGAGTTCAGATAAACTCCTCGAATCCCTAACCAAATCCGATATTTAATATTCGGTTATGATTCGGGACCACGTCAGCCTATCATTTAGGGAAAACGGACAGTCAGCGAATTCAAAAAGTTTTTCGTGCAGAGCAGATTCGTGATTTTACGCCAAGGAGCTTTTTTCGCTCGGAAAGCTACAAATCTACGATTTTACGCTCAGAGGCTATAAGTCTATGGTTTTATGCCTGGATGCTTTTATGCTTGGTAGCTTTTACGCTCAAGAGGCTACAAACCTACGACTTCACGCTCAGAGGCTACAAATCTATGATTTCACGCTCAGAAGCTTTTTACGCTCAGAAGCTACAAATCTACGACTTCATGCTCGGAAGTTTTCTTTTCAAAGGCTACAAACCTATAATTTTACGCTCATCTACGCTACGGATCTATGACTCTCCGCATATCTGAAAATACGCAGGCCAGAATAGGCGTATATCTGAACAATTCTCAAGACAACCAATTACAAGGGTTTTTCTCGAAAGATACTCATTCTTGACCTCAAAATATCCCAAGTACCCAAAACATACAGAGTTCAGCATTGAAAATGACTCTTCTCCTTGGGTCGATTGGAAGTTCATCCAAAATCCAGTCAAAATATTTTCTCGACAGTTCAAGCATGGTCAGTTTTGACAGCCATTTCTTGTCCTATTTCAAGGAGTTCTCGGGAAATCATTCTTGAAGATGATGGTCTGAACAAAAATTCTTCTTATCAGAGAAGTGACAGTTCAGAATTCTACGCAATTTTTTGTTCAAAACAGCAGGACAGTTCGAATATGCGACTTAAATGCTAAGCAGTTTTCTACGCATATTCAGTTACGCGTAAAAGATGGGACGGGACCAAATACTCTTTTTATCAGAGTCGGTGTAAAGTTATTTAGACGTGTCGAAGCTGCACACTATTTAAACTTCATCACAGCAAAATATGGCAAATCATCAGATGCGTAAAAGAAGACAATTTTATTAATCATGATTACATATAATGAAAATCCAGTCTACAAAGGATTTTTTATCTTCATGATTACATATGATAGAAATCCTTGTTCTACCAAGGGTTTCTTATTTTCATTTAGGATCACGCCAAAAATCTGTTCTGCCAGGTTCTCATATTGGTATAGATCTTTGTTGTCTTCTACAGCAGATTAATCGACTTCCGCGGCCGATTAACAAGAAAATGATTAATGGCGGAAGGATACACAACTGGGCTTGTCTAAATTATTCAAGAGCCCATCCTCCATACGCCATGACAAATTGAGTTTGGATTCAGACCCAACTCAATACTGGAAGACCGGGTCAGTTTGTCTGCCCTCGTCCACCGTCGTAACGGGAGAAATTACAGCTTTCAAGCTGTGTGGTCTAATGTGACCCTTCCTCTCTCCTGGACGAATTGCCATATAAAATTGCTGATTATCCCGAGTAAAGGAAGCTATGATATCCTTCCATGATCCATCGTTGCAGAGGACATTTGCTCGAAGATGCCTTCTTTTTCGGCTCCTTACATGCTGGAAGAACATGATCTTCTTCTTCCTCAAATCGACCCGACGAACTCCGGCAATCATCTCTGTGTGGTAAAGGAAATATGGGAAGAACAGATTAACTCATCAGCCTTTATATAGGCAAAAGAGAACACACCGAATCCCAACAAATCCCCAAAAATCCACTGAGAAATCAGCCTCAAGGAACGAGTCAGACTTTACCGTTTCATGCTTCATTCAAAGTGTTTCAAATTACGAGGAATTTGAAAACTTTGAAGGGGGTCTTGTAGAAGCATGAAAAATAAGCTGCAGAGCTATACGCAGTATGCATAAGACCCACATAAAGAAGAATTTTAGTGCTGTGTGGCGTAAGAAACGACTTCAGAGCCATCGACGTACAGTAGAGCTTCATCGCTAGTGCAGCGTAAACTATAGCTCCAGAACAACCCGCGTAATGGAGTATTTCCAGGCTGCTTTGGCGTAAAAAGGTTGTTACATCGCCCCTTTGGCGTAAAACCTATTCACGTTTAATGCAGTGGGAGGTTGTACGAGGAACTCTTCATATTCCTCGAATGAACCTGTCAAATCATACAGTAAACCTGACTCTTAACAAAGAGTACTGCACGACTATCCAGACGACGACTGTAATGATGGTGCGGCACAGAGACCCAGGCCGTCGTTTAGTGACATTTCCTTGATACAAAGTGCTTTTACGCATACAAGGGAATACGCTGCCTAGTTTTATACAGGTAGATGCGAGCTTTTACGCTCAGCAAGAGACCAAACGAACCGCCACGTCAAAAGCAGCTCTTCATACAGAGCTCGAGGCACGTCTCTGCAGTTAATGCGCATGATGGGGGCAGATCGCTGCATTTAATGCACGAGATTTGGTTCTATTTTCAAAGACTGGATGAGTCATAATTACGGCTAATACGTCCACATCATCATCTCTGCATATTACGCCATCAGGCTATTTTTAGCTATAGGAGCATGCTGTACGCTATCTCCTTGAAATACGCCAACCTGGCTATTTTTAACTATAGGAGTACGCCGTATGCTATCTCCTCGGAATACGCCAACTCAGGCTATATTTGCATTGGTGCATAATAAGGCTATTTGGTCCAGAATTAGCTCAAGACCTTAGTCAAGATAGGAGGATCGGCTATCTTTTACGCTAGGTACCTATCCATACAGCATCAGGCTTCTACGCCTACTGGGCTTCCACGCCTACTTGGCTTCTACGCCAACTTGACAACTATTTGGCTTCTACGCCATGGTGACAGTTATTGGCTTCTACGCCAACCTTTTCTACGCGAGGGACAGCTGCCTACGTGGCTTGCATGCCGTGATCTTCGCAGCAGTTATACGCATTACCTCATGATGGGACATGCGTTACACGCAGATTCAGAAGATCATTTATACTTGGGTGGCAGTTATTATAACCGCCGCATAAAAGGTACCACACTCTCCACTATTCGGCTTCTACGCTGACTGGACGGTTACTGTCACCAAATCCTATAAATATAGACCTCTATTGACAGAGGTCCAGGGTCGAGGGGTCGGTTAGTCGGAAAAAGGTTAAAAACTCGGAGAACAAAGGTCAAAGATTTATTTATTGAGAGAGAAGAACCCTGAGCACAGACAGAGAGTAGCGATCAACGATTTTGGCATCGAGCATCCACTCTCTCTTGCAACCTTTGAAGCTTCTCCTTCTTCTACAGCACTTCTTCATCATCGTGTGGTCCAAGGGACAAAGTGATCGACCGCAGATCAGACTCCTATAGCAATATTTACCCAGATTAAATTTTGTACTTGACATCCTCGTATAGGATTAATTGTACTTCTTATTTGTAAACCAAAGAGAGGGTTTCGTATAAACCTTGTTTCATTTCTTTCGTTTATTATCAAATAGCGCACCCTTATTTTTCATCATGAGTGCTTGCCCTATGGGGTATATCTAGTACTATCCATGTACCAAACTTATACTAAGCACAAACGTTCGTCTTACCGAAATAGGGAAAGACGAAAAAAAATAATAAAGAATTCAAGGAGGAGGGGATAGAATACAAGTACGAGATTCAAAGGGATTAGAGAATTTGAAAGGGAGTTGCCAAGGCAGTTGTGGATTAAAATCTTATTTTGGTAAATTCTTATTCGCATGTTCATATCAGAACAGTTATGTACCTGACATGATATGCTCTGACCAGTCTAGAGGGAAAGTATATTCGTCTAACAAGTTGAGTTAACTATATCTTAATCCATATAAAGTAGTGATACAAAGAGGAAACTAAGCGCACTAAGGTTGATTAGACCATAATACACTGATTCTGATTTAGACAATGTATTAGTGTGGGCCCCCAATAATACATATGTCACGAACAAGCTCAATAAAAGAATAAGCTTGCAAAACTAGGCTATAATAGCAGCATAAGTCAAGGTAGTACAACAAAATATAAGTACGCTTGATTATGATGGAGGAAGGTACAGAATAATTTAAGTTCACCAAGAAGATCAGTGTTGTGCCTCTAAAGTTGCCATACTAATTTCTTGTCTATGTCTAAAGTCAACCAAATGGGTATATGGGCTTCTAAGTTCTACAGTCTGGGTAAACACTATCTTTTTATGCAAGTCTATAGTTGGTGTCATTCATTTATACTTCATTAATTGGTCAGAAGGACTATGTGATACTAGGTTATGAGGTATACTACCAAACTTACAAAGATTTAACTAATAGTGTTATTGAATACTAGAGTGTATATACCTGGTACAAGGCACCTTCCTAACCCCTATCAAGCACAAAAGAAAAGAGAAGATTGACGCTGAGTAGGGATCAAGCAAGATGCAATGCAAGCAATCAAATAAGAATGCAGAACGAAATCAAGAGAGGTGATAATTAAGTGGATGAGATCCTATATTCTAATCCTATGCACAGGCTTGCTCGGTACAGTAACGTAACCGAGACAATATGCTCTCGACCTGCATGGGCTACCATAAAAATATGTCACGCCCCAGTCCCAAAATACGTAGGACTAGGAATACGTAAGCATGCTAGTCGTATATATATATGGCAACTCCAATATATGGATACCATAATACATACGTACGCTGTAATATGAATATTAACTCACATGTGATATATATATATATATATATATATATATATATATATATATATATATATATATATAGTTACAAGTTACAGAAATACTAATCTCATCCACATAAAGTATCAGTAAAGAAATAACTAAACTAGAATAATGAGTCAGAGTAACCCAAAAATAATAGTCGGGTGGAGACAAATCCACTACCGAAGACTATATCCAAAACTAAAATGAGAGAAAAGGGTAAATCTCTAATAAAAAATAAGATGATGATAGAAGTGTATCAGCTAAGAAGATCCATCACTAGAGATAATCAATGATGCTCAGAAGGTAAGAACTCCTTGACAGAGAATAATGCGTCAGGTCCTGGCCGTTACTCCTGCGGATACTCCTGGTCGTCTATACCTGGCAAGGGACCAGGTTCTCAGAGGGACGTAACAAGATACATAGAAGATTGTCAATTTGAATACAGTAAACATGCATAATAGATAGAAAATATATAAGTACACTGTACAAGACAATCTATATGAATGCATAATGAGGACAACTTTTCGATGTATGGGCATGGGTAGTCTACTCGATCTAAATCTCACAACTCACACACCCGTCAGGGACATCAGAAATTGATATACCGAGAGGGTAGCGACTAGCGCGACACCAGAAATTGAAATACCGCGAGGGTAGTGACCAGCGCGACATACTACCGTAGTACGTGCTAGTTACTACGGTTTACCAGAGTGGTTATATCCCATACGCCTACTGATTGTCCTCTTCTCTCATGATACTATGTGTCAAGTGTGTGTCAACATATATATAGTATATAATTTTAAATAAAAGAAAACACACATGCAATGAAAATATAGAAATATAATAAGCATGCAAAGTACTGTAAGCAATTTGGCAAGGTATCCTGCCTGGCAAGGAAGCTGCAAAGCGTAAACGTCCAGATGTCAAGCACACAGGAGTAGAAACTACGACCTCAGAATAAACGTCTCCGGATGCTGAAATAAACATCACCAACGTTCCCAGAATAAGCGAGATAGCTAAAAAATACTACCCTTTCGTCCAATTTGGACACAGGGGCAAAACTGTAATTTTGGGTCAAAGCGGGTCCACATGTGGCCCATTTTGCACCGAAAAGTGTGTCAGGGGTAAAGGTCTCTAAATGAGACAAATTATATGTCAAACAAGTTCTAAACGTCGATACGAACTCAACTGTATGTCTAATAATTTGGATTCCTGTGAGCCGATCACAAATTCGCCCAAAAAGTCAACCATAGTGCCCGCAAATAGGCAGCTTAGTCAACTGTCTAAGAATTGCTTGAAACTTGGGTCACAGGACCAGCGTGATACCACGAATCTAATGGCGTAAGTTTTGTCGCATTCTGACGAGCGTACAGTAAATGGTGCGATATTTTGCAAAAGTCGTGATACTTGACCTTTTTACGGATACGGGGTGATTCTGACGCGCATACATGTCCAAATCAGTTTTCGCGAAAGCCAACAAGTCTAGACATACCATACGCGCCTTTCGGTGCAACTGGTACGCGATGAGGCATTCCCGTTTGGAGGGACGCGCTCCGTATCACAAATTTTATCATTTTAAAAATAATTTTTTTTTCTGAATTTTCAACCTAATTTAATTCTGCATATAACACCAAATAAAATAATGTAATTAACAGAAAATAATTTTGGTTGTATGGTCTTCACATAGCAAAAAGAAAATCTAAGTTTGGATCTCTGTGGTGGGAAATATGTGTCCTTAAACATGGGTCATCGCAACAGATTTTTGCAGCGTAAAAGTTGTGATTTTTTCCCAACTTGGTCTCGATTTTCACCTAGGGTTACGCGCTGGTCTGAGAAAACTAGTTAACAGAGTTGGAAGAAGGATAGGTCATGAACATACCGGTGCAGATGGATCGAAATTCAGTTGCGAGATGAAGTGGGAATCAGGGCGTGAAGTAGAGTACGTTGCAGCGATTTCCGGTCACGGCGTTGCGGTTGACGCGGACGTGCGATGAGTTGCACGGTTGCTCCGGCGACTGTGCGACGCTGGCTGGAGGTCGGCGGCGGTCTGGGTTGGTGTCGTGGAGGAGATGAGTAAGTGTTTAGGGTTAAGGTTTTGGGATAAGATTATATATATATAGTTTTGGAGAGAGAGAGGGCGGGGTCGCGTTTCCGGCCACGAGTGTGGGGGTGTAACGTGCTGGGCTCAGTTGCTAGGGGGTTGGGAACTAAAGATTAAGTTATGGGTTTAACTAGGTAGTTGACTTAGGACTTAGGATTAATTACTTAGGGATTTTAGTTTAAGATTTCTTTTTAAATGATTTCTTTTTTTTTTCTCTTCTAGTTAATACCATATATATATATATATATATATATATATATATATATATATATATATATAATCTAGAAAATACACACTTGTTCACCAAATAAATTCAAAACCTACCACTTTTCTACAATAATTTTTAAAAATAGATTAAACAAAAATAATAGTTTTGTTCTATAAATTTCTAGATGCATATTTACCCAATAATTAAATTCAATAAATTATATTTTCTAATTGACTAAGAGATACTATAAATAAATTAAATGATTAATTAAAATAATTAATATTGTTTTAAAATTAGGAGGTTTTACAATACGGGATGTGGTTGACAAAAAGGAAGCGACGCTTGAGAAGATTCATACAATTGACAACGGAGCAAATATGTTCACAAAGGTTCTACTAAGAAAAAGTTTGAGTACTGCAGGCGGATCGTCGAGATGACGACCCCCTCCACATAGTTGTGAAAGGAGATATTTGTTGGAGTGGGTGGGGTTCCCAACCTATGTGAAAAATATCTCAAAGTAAGATTGGGTATTTCTACATATAATAGGAATACCTCAATTTATTTGGATCATATATTTCTAAATATAATAGAAATATCTCAATGGATTTGGATTGGATATTCCTACATATAATAGGAATATGTCAATGGATTTGGATTTGGATTTGGATTGGATATTCCTATCTATAATAGGAATGCTAGTTGTGGGTTTGAGGCTACATATAGGTGTCTCCTGGCCCTAAAATATATATCTTTTTTGTAAAAAAAAATATAGCAACAAGGAGAGAAAATGAGGCAAGAGTGTCATTGCAACATTGGAGAAGAGAAAGAAGGATTGGAGGCGGTTTCGAAGAAGGAGATCAGTTTCGGGTATTTCTCGTTGTTTTTCTTCTTCATGGTTATAATCTATTTTCTGTTCCAAAAGAGTTGTGGTGATCCGTTTGGATCGGTGAGAAGTTTGTAAGGAGTCGGTGTATTTTTTTATTCCATTTGTAGAGGCTTTTCAAGGTTGGACTCCGATCTTCTCGTATTTTTTTTCGTAAGGATTTTCCACGTCAAAAATCTCTGTGTCTGCGATTTGTGTTTGACGTTTTTGATTTGTACGTTTTGCTCAGTTCTTTCACATGTACATTCTGATTTGGGAAACGATTTTTGTACTTTCGTTCCCAGCACGTCCTTCTTCCTAGGCATAGTAGTTGTTATGGTCACCCGCGCGTGCACAAACAAGTCGAGACCAAAGGGACCACCGCATTGCCCCGTGGTCTAGGTAACAACGAGAAAGACGTCTTCTGCTCACAGAAGATGCCCACAGGCCACAAGCCCGCTCTCTCTGGTTGCGGAGAAAGGTAGGACAAGGACAATCACTTGATCTTTCAAACCAGCATTTTGAGAGAGAGGAAAGATGCCATCTAACAGCAAGAACACATGTAATTAGTCTTTGACACCATCAATAACTAATGTTTAGATGTGCAAGCAAGGATATTCAAATCCATGCCTCTCAGTAGTGCCATGCGGCAAATGCTGATACACCTAACTCATGATGTTATGTGGGTAGGCAGCCCGAAGTTCGCTCGGGACCGGTCCGATCAATCCGGACTGGGCCAGCCTAGGCCATGTCAACGGGCAGGACTGAGATCCCGCACACTATTAATTTGGGTCGGACTAGGTTTTCCTTGGAAGGTCCGAGCCCGGCCCAGTACAAATAGACTGTTGATTTGTGATACACGATGGACGACGGAAAGGTTCGTTGCTCAATGGAAACTAACCAACGACTAATAAGTGACTATTTTTGTACGAAATATATGTGTGTCGCTAGATCATCTGTAATAGCGTAGCTTTTCTGTGGGGGTAAGAAAGAATGTGAGAACTCTTTCGACTGTATGGAGACGTTATGTCATTGCTCAACTTAAAATACGGACGGCGGATTTGGACGTCGTCCGTCCTTCGCCTATGGCAGTGTCAACCGAACATCTCTCTTCGCTCTAATTATATCCTCTATTCTCCTAAACACTCGACTTTTCAGTCTCATCTCGATGGCCTACCTAAGACAAGTGTTGGGAACAAAATGCAAAAATCGTTCTCCCAAGTCAATAGATTGCGAGAGAACTGAAATAAATTGTACAAAAACTAACTTTGCCAAAATTATAGAACCATATTTTTTTTCTTAAATTTTTCTCCCCCCATGGTCAATCTTCCTGTGATACACCAGGTTCATCTTCTCGGTCACTTACACATGTGGATGATACTTTATTGTCCAAGGACGGATTATCCCTATGATCTCGGTCGACTCCTTCATCCGTACCACTCCATCTATCGACACGCGGTACCCCATCATCGGTACGGGACACCCCACCATCGACAAAATATATCTTTTCCATCATCACTAACAGAACCCACCACCCCATCATCTCGTCCATCGGTGGTTCCGAAAATGACCAGATGGATATGTGAGTATCCTGACTTGCACTATGATGTTAGAGGTAGGTATCTCAAACGATCTGATGATCCTCCTACACCACCAAAGAAGCATGCTGGAGAGTTAATAAAAGAAATTTGACCCTTTAGCAAGGAACTGTAAGTAATTTTAATTTAATATCTAATGTCATTTAATATATTAATTTACTATTTCTTTTCTTGAGTACTAATTTTTTGTCAATAGTCTATAGGTTTTACTCTATTTTTGCTACCTCGACATTTAGTGCGCTTATTCGGAAGAACTATTATGGGCCCTTCATTAACTTCTTTGATGCGCCAAATGAGAAGAAATTTATATGGTTAAACTTTCAGCGACGGAATGAGCGACATAATTTCAGCGACGTATTAGTGACGTATAATTTTCGTCGTTAAACTTTCTGACTACTTACCGACATAATAGCGACGGATTATGTGAGCCAAAAAATTGTCAATTTTTTCAGAAAGTTTTGCACATTCTGGGTTTATATAGTTCGTCGCTAATCCATCGCGAAGTCGTCACTCCCAGTGACGGATTAGCGACGAACCTTGATACATGTTTGGTACATTTGTGTCTCAAACGTTTTAGCAATGGAATTATCCGTCGCTAGGTAGTCGCTGACCTGAGATTATCCGTGAAAAATTCGTCGCTGATATGAGATATTCCAGATTTTTTGTCGCTAGTCCGTCGCTAAAGGTAATATTTTTTCCAGAAATTAATTTCTGCTGATCATATGCCTGTTATACATTCACCAATTTTCACACAAAAAAATTTCACACAAGTAAATTTCACACAAACTATGAAAACCCACACAAACATGTCCAAATGTTATATATACAATAAACTAATAAAATAGAGTAATCCAAACATACCAAAAACTCAAAAAATACAACGGTAGAGGCTGAGGCGGTGTTATATAATTCAAATTCAAAAATACGATGGTGTTATACAATTCCACAAAGTCAAATAATTATAATCAAGTCAAATAAATACAATCAAGTCAAAAAATACAACCAACTCAAAAAATATCACAAACTCAAAAATCTATCAAGTCGACGGCGGAGGCGGAGGCAGCGTCAGCTATCGGCTAGCCATGTACTGCGCCATAACTATAGCGATGTTATTCTGCAGATCGTCAGGAGCAATGACAGATGGATCAGTGGCAGGAACAGTCAAAGGAGCTGGAGGACCCATCGATGTCGTCGGAGGAGATGGAGCCGTCGGTGTAGCTGGAAGAGCCGTCATAGTAGCCGTCGGAGGAGCAGGTGCTGGAGCATCACGCGTGTCTATCAAATGTCGGATCATCCCATGTAGCTCATGCACAGTCGTCATGAGCTGCTCCAAAGATATCGCACCAGAAGGAACGCCGGAGTCGGGCATTGATGGTGCTGGAGTAGCCGTCGAAGGAGCACTGGAAAGAACTAACGGGTGGGATGCCAACGATCTGGTACCGTACACGCTGCCACATTTTCCTCTCCCGACAGCTTGTACCCACCGATCGTTTCTCTCAATCGGCGTACTGCTCTCAGCGCCCCCCTCTAACGTCTCATACGGCTCCTATATTTATTTATATAAATAGATTTAGAGTTAAGGATTTTAGAGTTATATGTGCTATATTTGATTTTTGTTAGAGTATCATATTAAATATTAGATATTAGATATCATATTATATAATTTAACCAAGGTTCAAAGTATCGGAACCGAAATCTGTATCAGACCATTCCTTAACTCTAAATCTATTTTATTCTTAGTATTTTTAAAATTGAATGAAATAGTAATCACCCTTGTCAATTAATTTATATGCGATAGATAAGTTTTTCTCTTTTATATGATTTTACAATCTTAATATAATCTAATATAACTTCATAAACTATTAGAATGGATAAAAAATTAACCTAAAAACTAAAAAATATCATAGTTTGACTGTTTGACCTAGAGTTGACATAGTTTGACTATTTTGACCTAAAAATCTAGAATCTAATTAAATTATAAAAATAATCTAATTAAATTGATAAAATTTTATAAAGATAACTTACATATGCTTTGGCGGCCCGCTCATCTACGCGATTTCCATCATTCTTTCTTTTGTGGGTCTGCTAAAAATTGCTGGAAAGTCGACGGTCTTGGGGTCTTTCTCGGCTCTGACGGCCACGTCGCACTGTAAAAATTAAGCAATTAATAAATAAGAAAAAAATTAGAATTACAAAAAACTGATATAGTAAAAAATTTTAATACAAATCATCCGTCGAAAATGCTCGACGGTCGGAATAGATCCACCAGTATGGAGACCACCCTTAGCACGTTCAGCCTTTGCCTTCTCGCACTTGGTGTAAACACCCTAATTTTTAAATTTTAATTTTAAAATTAATTAATGATTATTGTGAAATATTTTCATTATTTTTAGTTAATTATAATAAATATTCTTCAAGAATTTATATTTTTGTGTATTAAATTAAATATTAAAATTGTGCAAAATTTATTTTTGGGTGTATAATTAATAATAGGATATTGTGTAATTTTTTTAGAATTTATTGGACTCAAAAACTATTTTTAAATAGCTAATATCATGGTTTTTAAGTAAACCAACCCGAACCAAACCAAACTGAACCAAATCGAACCATCCTAGACCAACCCATACTAAACCAATCGGATTCAAACCCAAATCCATACCCGCAACCCACCAACCTATGACCCGACCTGAAACCCCAACCTACTGTAACAGTAAAGACCAATCCCCTTCCTCTTTCGAAATCGGCGGCTGACCCCCCTTTCAACTCCCTGTAACCGTCCACTCCGACCCCT
>JAYESA010000590.1:0-138265 GCA_036927795.1 Iris macrosiphon | reverse complement strand
ATGATTCTAACCAAAATATGGTATAAAATAGACATAAAATGGTTAAAAACGAGTATAGATGTGTAATTCTAACCAAAATATGGCTTAGAATAGGTGAACCGAGTATAGATTGGTGTTTAAATAGAAATATGGTATACAATAAGCGTGAAATGTTGAAAATGAGTATAAACAGGCGATTCAAGGTGTTGAATGAGCAAGCAAAGCCAAAAACGAGTATAGATGGGTGATTTTGACTGAAATATTGTTTAGAATGAACGTACAATGATGAAAACATGCATAAATGGGAGATTTTAACCGAAATATGGTTTAGAATGACCGAAGATCGGTGAAAACGAGTATAGATGCATAACTCTAACCGGCTTAAGGTAAAAAAAATAGTGGCATAGATTAGTGAAAATGAGTTTATAAAATCGATTCTAACCGAAGTAAGGTATCAAATTCTCGTAGATTGTTAAAAACGAGTACAAATGAGCAATTCTAATCGAAATATGGTTTAGAGTGAGCGTACAATGATGAAAACGAGTATAGATGGGTGTTTCTACCTGAAATATGGTACAAAATGCCGATAGACTTGTGAAAACGACTATAAATGAGTTTTTGTAATCAAAATATGGTTTGGAATTAGCATATAATGAAGAAACCGAGTACAGATGGTTGATTCTAACTAAAATGGAATGAGTGTACAATGATGAAAACATGTATTGATGTGTTATTCAAACCGAAATATGGCATAAAACAAGCTTAGAATGGTGAAAACGAGTATATATGGATGATTCTAATCAAAATATGGTTTATAATGGGTGTAGATTGGAGAAACCGAGTATGGATGCAATAAGTCTAACCGAAATAAGGTACCAAATACTCGTGGACTGGTGAAAACAAATATAAATGAATGATTCTAACTGTAATATGGTTTAGAATCAGCGTACAATGATCAAAACGAGTATAGCTGGGTGATTCTAATTGAAATATGGTAAAAATGGTCGTAGACTAGTTGAAAACCAGTATAGGTGGGTGATTCTAACCGAAATATATTATATAACGGTCGTACAATGATGAAAACTAGTATAGATAGATGATTTTAACCAAAATATGATATAAAATAGGCATAGAATGGTTAAAACGAGTATAGATGTGTAATTCTAACCAAAATATGGCTTAGAATAGGTGAACTGAGTATAGATTGGTGTTTAAATAGAAATATGGTATACAATAAGCATAAAATGATGAAAACGAGTATAAATAGGTGATTCGAGGTGTTGAATGAGCAAGCAATGCCGAAAACGAGAATAGATGGGTGATTGTGATTGAAATATTATTTAGAATGAGCGTATAATGATGAAAACGTGTATAAATGGGAGATTCTAACCAAATATGGTTTAGAATAACCGAAGATCGGTGAAACCGAGTATAGATGCGTAACTCTAACCGACTTAAGGTAAAAAAAAGTGGCCTGGATTAGTGAAAATGAGTTTATAAAATCGATTCTAACCGAAGTAAGGTATCAAATTCTCGTAGATTGTTAAAATCGAGTAAAAATGAATGATTCTAATTGAAATATGTTTAGAGTGAGCGTACAATGATAAAAACGAGTATTGATGGGTGTTTCTACCTGAAATATGGTACAAAATGCCCGAAGACTTGTGAAAACGACTATAAATAAGTTTTTGTAATCGAACTATGGTTTGGAATTAGCATACAATGAAGAAACCGAGTACAGATGGGTGATTCTAACTAAAATGGAATGAGCGTACAATGATGAAAAACATGTATAGATAAGTTATTCAAACCGAAATATGGCATAAAACAGGCTTAGAATGGTGAAAACGAGTATATATGGATGATTCTAATCAAAATATGGTTTATAATGGGTCTAGACTGGAGAAACCGAGTATGGATGCAATAAGTCTAACAAAAATAAGGTACCAAATACTCGTGGACTGATGAAAGCAAGTATAAATAAATGATTCTAACTGTAATATAGTTTAGAATCAGCGTACAATGATCAAAACGAGTATATATGGGTGATTCTAATCAAAATATGGTAAAAATGGTCTTAGACTATTGAAAACCAGTATAAGTGGGTGATTCTAACCCAAATATGTATATAACGGTCATAGACTGGTGAAAACGAGTCTAAATAAATTACTCTAACCGAAACACGGTGCAGACTGAGCATAAAATAATGAAAACGAAGATACAAGGGTGATTCAAACTGAAATATGACTTAAATGAACGTACAATGATGAAAACAAGTATATATGGGTAATTGAAATCAAAATATAATTTAGAATGAGCGCACAATGATGAAAATCAGTATAGATGAATGATTTTAACTGAAATATGGTATAAAATAGGCATAGAATGGTTAAAACGTGTAAAGATGTGTAATTCTAACCAAAATATGGCTTATAATAGGTGAACTGAGTATAGATTGGTGTTTAAATAGAAATATGGTATACAATAAGCATAAAATGATAAAAACGAGTATAAATAGGTGATTCGAGGTGTTGAATGAGCAAGCAAAGCCGAAAACGAGTATAGATGGGTGATTGTGACTGAAATATTATTTAGAATGAGCGTACAATGATGAAAACGTGTATAAATGGGAGATTCTAATGAGCGAAGATCGGTGAAACCGAGTATAAATGCGTAACTCTAACCGACATAAGGTAAAAAAAAAGTGACGTAGATTAGTGAAAATGAGTTTATAAAATCGGTTCTAACCGAAGTAAGGTATCAAATTCTCGTAGATTGTTAACAACGAGTACAAATGAATTATTCTAATCGAAATATGGTTTAGAGTGAGCGTACAATGATAAAAACGAGTATAGATGGGTGTTTCTACCTAAAATATGGTACAAAATGCCCGTAGCCTTGTGAAAACGACTATAAATGAGTTTTGTAATCAAAATATGGTTTGGAATTAGCATACAATGAAGAAACTGAGTACAGATGGGTTATTCTAACTGAAATAGAATGAGCGTACAATGATGAAAATATGTATAGATGTGTTATTCAAACCGAAATATGGTATAAAACAGGCTTAGAGTGGTGAAAACGAGTATATATGGATGATTCTAATCAAAATATAGTTTATAATGGATGTAGATTGGAGAAACCGAGTATGGATGCAATAAGTCTAACAGAAATAAAGTACCAAATACTCGTGGACTGGTGAAAATAAGTATAAATGAATGATTCTAACTGTAATATGGTTTAGAATCAGCGTACAATGATCAAAACGAGTATAGATGGGTGATTCTAATCGAAATATGGTAAAAATGGTCGTAGACTGTTGAAAACCAGTATAGGTGGGTGATTCTAACTGAAATATGGTATATAACGGTCGTAGACTGGTAAAAACGAGTCTAAATGAGTTATTCTAACTGAAACACGGTGCAGAATGAGCATAAAATGATGAAAACGAAGATACATGGATGATTCAAACTGAAATATGACTTAAAAGGAACGTACAATAATGAAAAGAAGTATATATGGATAATTGAAACCGAAATATAATTTAGAATGAGCCTACAATGATGAAAATCAGTATAGATGGATGATTCTAACCAAAATATGGTATAAAATAGATATAGAATGGTTAAAATGAGTATAGAGGTGTAATTCTAACCGAAATATGGCTTAGAATAGGTAAAACGAGTATAGATTGGTGTTTAAATAGAAATATGGTATACAACAAGCATAAAATGATAAATATGAGTATAAACAGGCGATTCAAGGTGTTGAATGAGCAAGCAATGCCGAAAATGAGTATAGATGAGTGATTGTGACTGAAATATTGTTTAGAATGAGCGTACAATGATAAAAATGTATATAAATAGGAGATTCTAACCGAAATATGTTTTAGAATGAGCGAAGATCGGTGAAACCGAGTATAGATACGTAACTCTAACCGACTTAAGGTAAAAAAAAGTGGCATAGATTAGTGAAAATGAGTTTATAAAATCGATTCTAACCGAAGTAAAGGTATCAAATTCTCACAGATTGTTAAAAATGAGTAAAAATGAATGATTCTAATCGAAATATGGTTTAAAGTGAGCGTACAATGATGAAAACGAGTATAGATGGGTGTTTCTACTTGAAATGTGGTACAAAATGCCCGTAGACTTGTGAAAACGACTATAAATAAGTTTTGTAATCAAAATCTGGTTTGGAATTAGCATACAATGAATAAACCGCGTACATATGGGTAATTCTAACTGAAATGGAATGAGCGTACAATGATGAAAACATGTATATATGTGTTATTGAAACCTAAATATGGCATAAAACAGGCTTAGAATGGTGAAAATGAGTATATATGGATGATTCTAATCAAAATATGGTTTATAATGGGCGTAGATTGGAGAAACCGAGTATGGATGCAATAAGTCTAACAGAAATAAGGTACCAAATACTCGTGGACTGGTGAAAACAAGTATAAATGAATGATTCTAACTGTAATATGGTTTAGAATCAGCGTATGTTACTACCACATTTTAGAAAAAAGGGTATTTTAGTAATTTCCTATTTAAATAAATATTGTGCATGGTAAATAATTTTTGTTGTATTATTTAATTATTGTTGGATGTTATTTAATTATTTTGGACTTATTTTAGTGGACCCAACTAGTGTAGTTTGGACCCATGGACCAACATGAATTAAATAGTTAGATTTGGCCCATTTAGAAAGCCCATAGTTAAGGAGATGGATTAAATTAATTAAGTGATTAGACTAGAAGCTTCCTTCCTTAATTATTTCTTCATGAGAGGCCCCAAGGGGTACATTGGACATTTTACAATTGCTTGGGAGAGGGGCAAGGCCGGCCTATTAAAAGAGGGGGGAAATTTCTCTCTTCTCTCATTCTCATTCTAAATCTAGATCTAGAATTTCCACTCCCAAATTTCCTCCATTCCCATTCCAATTCCCCACCAAATTTATTCCAAATTCTTCCAAATTCACCATTAGAGAAGGAGGAAGCAAGGATCTAGAAGAAGGAAGCAAGGATCTACAAAGAGGAGCAAGGATCTACAATTTGGAAGCAAGTTCTTCTCAATTGAAGGTTTCATTGGGAATCCATCTCCCAATAGGTATAATTCAGATTTTCCCATTTAAATAGCTTCTAAATCTGAGATTTAATCATGTAAAATCAACCTATATGTATGTACTACCCATAGGACTTTATTTTGTGTTCATAGGTGTCACGCCCCAGTCCCAAAATGACGAGGGACTGAGCACGTGAGCAATGGCCAGCAGCACGCACCGATGGACAACCCAATTTAATGGATCCATCAGGGCATGCTTAAGCTGTAGTCTATCAGTAATATGTTACAAGTCTCAGGTATTTCTAATCTCATCCACAGAACAAACACAGATAAATTGCCAGAATTAATGCAATGGAAGTAAATAAGCAATATTAAATAAGGTTATCTCGGGAAACAAATCCGAGAATTTTTCTGTTACAATTAAGGAAACATAGACTGGAAATAAAATACTGAAAAGGAAATACTGTGTAGATGAAGCCGGTGCTCAGGTGAAGTCTTCGGCCACTATCTCGTCCTCAGTTCCGGGTTCTGCTCCAAGGAGTGCTCCTGTACCGTACACCTCGGGGTAGTTCTCCTCGGCTATACTTGGGGACATAGTCCATTCCAGGTCCTCAGGGGACATAACAAGGTACAGAAAATACAAGCCAAAACATATGCAGTGCAGTAATAATGAAATAGCGGGGTAAATATGTAAACCAGCTAGTGATATGCAAGTGAGAGTTTTAGTCATACTCAGGCTGAGACTACTACAGGATCAGTGTCGAAGAAACCATAGCAGTATTTTCTCGAAGAGCCAGAACTTGTGCCAAAGCTCTGTATCAGAGACTAGGACACCTCCAGATAACATTATTTATATTATAATCAGCCTTGATATGGTAATACTCTCCCCACCCCATGCAATCTCACGTCACAGTTCCAGAAATATCAGGTACAAGTCACGCAAGATTGAACTAATGCAATGAGTCAGGATAGAATCTAAGCATGTAAACTGTAATGACATGAAAAATGTAACCTATACGGAATCACCAGGTATATCTCAGGCAATTCCATCACATGAAGAGTGTCAGGTGTCCTGGGTTGAGCAGTTAAGCAAGTTACTTATGAAACTACAAGCAATCAAGTAAATACTTTAACCAGAATTATCTGAGAATTTGACAAGCTTTACTTGCCCACTGATATATAACTAAGTCCAAGAAATAGGTAACAAAGCTGCAAGTTTTGGCAAGGTACACTTGCCTGAGGTTCCTGTTCGGTTTGCAGTTCTGACTTCGGCGGGAATTGCAGGCGGCACTCCGGTTGCTGAAACAAATATCACCATCAGATCCAGAAAATATCAATCAGCTAGAAACGCCTGTCCTTGGGTCCAATTTGGAGACAAGGGCAGAAACGGCAGTTTTGGGCCAAAACGGGGTCCACCGGTGGGCCCGCTTTACACCAAAAAATGCGTCAGAATCAAAGGTCTCCAAATTCACCAAACTCAGTGTCAACAGGTCAGGAACGCTGATACGAACTCAACGGAACTTTCAGAATTAAATTCCGATGAGCCGATCACAAAATCGCCCGTCGAGCAGGGCCTGTGGGGCCCACGACACGCGATTTCGTCAACGTTCTCAGAATCGAACCAAACTTGATCCACAGGACCAGCGTATTGCTACGAGTCCGATGGCGCAAGTTTTGTCTCGATCTGACGTGTGTACACAAGTTAGGTCGAATTGCAGAAAAGACGGATACGGGGCGATGTCCGCGGATACGCGTTGATTCCGGTGTGCACGCACACCCGAATCAGCTTCCGCAAAATCCCACACGTCCGTATCGACGAGGCACTCGTGTCTGTGAAGACCGCGCGCGATCAAGTCATCCCGTTTGGCGGGGCGTACTCAGTTCCGGGGTGAAACAGGGTCTGGTTTTTTCCTATTTTTGGATCGCGGTGTACGATCACCACAGGACGCGATGCCCCGAACGGTTTGTCCGGACACCGAGAGGGTCATACAGGCTTCGCAACGTAATTTACGAAATCGAAATCCGAGCTACGAGCAAAAAGTTACACGCACCTGAAGGGGGCCCGAAAAACAGGGTCGAGCCGTGTCTGACACGTGTCGAAAACCTAGGGTTAGGGTTAGGGTTCTCAGGCGGCCGGAGGCGGCGGCTCTGCGGCACAGCGGCGGGGGAGGCCGGCCGGGGGGCTAGGTCGGGGACGAGTGGCCGCGGGCGGAGGCGGCGGCTCTGCGGCACAGCGGCGGGGGAGGCCGGCCGGGGGCTAGGTCGGGGACGAGTGGCCGCGGGCGGAGGCGGCACGGCGGCGCGCAGGCGGCTGAGTGGCGCGGCCGCTGCTGCTGTTGATGCTGTTGTCGGGGAAGGAGGCGGATGGAGGAGGAGGAAGGGGGAGCTGGGCGGCGGCTCTGCGGCGGGGTCGGCGTGGCTGCAGCGGCGAGGCGGGACTGCGGCGTGGTGGGGAGGAGAGGTGGCCGGAGAGGAAGGGGGAGGGGTATATATAGGGAGAGAGGAGGCTGGGGGGGGCCGAGATGGGCGGCCGACGGGGCGGAGAAGGCGGGGAGAGGTGGACGTGGCCGGGCGGAGCTGCGTCGGCGGCGGAAGCGGCGCGGGACGCGGGGAGAGGGAGAGGGTCGTGGGGGGTGCGGGTTCGGGCGGGTTTGCGGGTCGGGCGGCGGCGGATCCGACCCGACCCGCTAGGCGGGGTCTGGGCCGGGTTGGGCTGGGCCGGGCCGGCCCAACGGGCCGCGGGCCGGATAAAAAAATAAAAAGAAAAATAATAATAATATTATTATTAATAATAATAATAAAATCAATAATTAATTAATAATTAATTAATTAAATAAGTAAATACTTTTTAGGCATTTAAAAATAGGTCCGGGGCCCAATAAATTCCAGAAAAATTGTCCTAAGTCCAGTTTTTTATTTTACATCCAAAAATATTATTTCCATAATATTTTAATACTATTTAATATTAATTAAAAATCATTGAATAATTAAAACCCAGTTTTTAAATTACAGAAAATTCCCAGAAAATTCCAGAAAATTGTGAAAAATCCAGTTTTTAAAATTTTGAAAAAATCAGGGGGTTTACAATCTACCCCCCTTAAGAGGATTGCGTCCTCGTAATCAAAGATTAACCGGTCAACAGAGATGACGCGGTCGCAAGCATCGTTTGAAAACACATCACAAGATACTTAGGGAAGTACTGTTTCCCTAAAAATTGAAAGTTTACACTTTCCAGGAAAATCTAGTTAAAACTATAACTTTTATGAAAACCAGGTTGTTATTAACAAGTTGCAAATTACTAGGTTGGGGCTGAGGTCACGAACCAATAGGCACGAGCTGCACAAGACTAAAACAGATAACTATAAATCACTTACTCGCATCGGCTTCCTGCACAGTCATCGCGTAAGCCTGCTCTCGTCCTTGAGGTAGATTCCTCTGCTGCTGCTGAGCTTGCTGGTAGGGTGCTGCTCGAGGTGCTGGTGGAGTTTGCTGGTTCGCCCTTGGTGTTCCTTCTCCACGTTGAGTGCAATCCCTTACCGAATGCTGACGGGATCCGCATGCCAAACACAATCCTAGTCTGCGTCGGCATTCCTTGGCGATATGGCCTGCTTTGCCATAGTAATAACAAGTAAGGAGGACTACCACTGGTGGTATAGATGCTTTCTGCTGTTGGTGCGGTCTCTTTGCAGATTCTTCTTGTGCTGCTTTGGTTGGTGCGGATGGGGACGACCGCTTCAGTCTGGTCTCTCTCTTGGTGACGCGCTCTATGCGTCGAGCCGCAGCAAGGACGTCCGAGTATGATGTTGGTGCGACGGACCCAATTAGTTTTTGCAGCTCAATGTTCAGTCCGTCGAAGAATTTCTCGGCCTTCTCTTCCTCAGTCGGGATCAGGGTGGGGGCGAAGCGGCTCAGACGAATGAATTCTGCGTTATACTCTTCCACCGTCATGGAGTCCTGAGTGAGGCGATTGAATTTGTCTCGCAGTTCTGATCGAGCGATGGCAGGAATGTACATCTCCTGGAAGAGTCTGGAGAACTCCTCCCAAGTGACTCGGTCTGGTCCGAGTCGCATCTCCTCGGATAGCCACCAGTGATGGGCATTATCCGTCAATTGCATTCGGACGGCAGTCATCCAGCGTTCCCGTGGAAGTTCAGCTGCTTCAAGTTGATGCCGAATGTTGGTGAGCCACTCGTGAACTTCTGTGGGCTCCTCTTTTCCAGAAAAAGTGCGGGGCTTCAGTTGGAGGAAGTCAGTGATTGAGCCTGTAGTTGGCCGTCGAGCTGGTAGGTTGGCCTGCTCCAGTGCAGTTACAATGCTGTCCCTTAAGAAATTAGCTTTGCGACGCTGAGCCTCGTGTTGGACTTGTTGCTGTGCTTGCATCATCGCGTAGATCATCTGAAATATTTGTTGTCCGTCGATTGGCTGTCCTGGTGGGAACACGGGCATTGGTGGAACGAACTGCGGCGGAGGCGGGATGTCATCGCGCCGGAATCGGAAGGTAGGTTGACCAGCCTGCTGGCTCTGTTGAGTTGTGGGGATTCCTCCGACTGGTGTCACTTCGTCGTCGTAGGTGACACCTGTAGCTTGTGGCATTCTGGCGGGAGTCTCGTTGCATTCTCGTGGGTCCATTTCCCTGTATCCAAAATACCTAATAAGAGGCGCACAGGAAACAAGGCAAGATGCAAGTTCAAGTTAGTTCGAATACGATACAGATATCAAAAACGATTCAAGCAAGTGGATGAGATCCTAAAATTTTATCCTATCTTATTGCAGGCCTGTTCGGTCCCTAAGTTGAAACCGAACACTTTAGTCGTTGACCTGCGTGGGCTACCACAAAAACCATGTCACGCCCCAGTCCCAAAATGACGAGGGACTGAGCACGTGAGCAATGGCCAGCAGCATGCACCGATGGACAACCCAATTTAGTGGATCCATCAGGGCATGCTTAAGCTGTAGTCTATCAGTAATATGTTACAAGTCTCAGGTATTTCTAATCTCATCCACAGAACAAACACAGATAAATTGCCAGAATTAATGCAATGGAAGTAAATAAGCAATATTAAATAAGGTTATCTCGGGAAACAAATCCGAGAATTTTTCTGTTACAATTAAGGAAACATAGACTGGAAATAAAATACTGAAAAGAAAATACTGTGTAGCTGAAGCCGGTGCTCAGGTGAAGTCTTCGGCCACTATCTCGTCCTCAGTTCCGGGTTCTGCTCCAAGGAGTGCTCCTGTACCGTACACCTCGGGGTAGTTCTCCTCGGCTATACCTGGGGACATAGTCCATTCCAGGTCCTCAGGGGACATAACAAGGTACAGAAAATACAAGCCAAAATATATGCAGTGCAGCAATAATGAAATAGCGGGGTAAATATGTAAACCAGCTAGTGATATGCAAGTGAGAGTTTTAGTCATACTCAGGCTGAGACTACTACAGGATCAGTGTCGAAGAAACCATAGCAGTATTTTCTTGAAGAGCCAGAACTTGTGCCAAAGCTCTGTATCAGAGACTAGGACACCTCCAGATAACATTATTTATATTATAATCAGCCTTGATATGGTAATACTCTCCCCACCCCATGCAATCTCACGTCACAGTTCCAGAAATATCAGGTACAAGTCACGCAAGATTGAACTAATGCAATGAGTCAGGATAGAATCTAAGCATGTAAACTGTAATGACATGAAAAATGTAACCTATATGGAATCACCAGGTATATCTCAGGCAATTCCATCACATGAAGAGTGTCAGGTGTCCTGGGTTGAGCAGTTAAGCAAGTTACTTATGAAACTACAAGCAATCAAGTAAATACTTTAACCAGAATTATCTGAGAATTTGACAAGCTTTACTTGCCCACTGATATATAACTAAGTCCAAGAAATAGGTAACAAAGCTGCAAGTTTTGGCAAGGTACACTTGCCTGAGGTTCCTGTTCGGTTTGCAGTTCTGACTTCGGCGGGAATTGCAGGCGGTACTCCGGTTGCTGAAACAAACATCACCATCAGATCCAGAAAATATCAATCAGCTAGAAACGCCTGTCCTTGGGTCCAATTTGGAGACAAGGGCAGAAACGGCAGTTTTGGGCCAAAACGGGGTCCACCGGTGGGCCCGCTTTGCACCGAAAAATGCGTCAGGGTCAAAGGTCTCCAAATTCACCAAACTCAGTGTCAACAGGTCAGGAACGCTGATACAAACTCAACAGAACTTTCAGAATTGAATTCCGATGAGCCGATCACAAAATCGCCCGTCGAGCAGGGCCTGTGGGGCCCACGACACGCGAATTCGTCAACGTTCTTAGAATCGAACCAAACTTGATCCACAGGACCAGCGTATTGCTACGAGTTCGATGGCGCAAGTTTTGTCTCGATCCGACGTGTGTACACAAGTTAGGTCGAATTACAGAAAAGACGGATACGGGGCGATGTCCGCGGATACGCGTTGATTTCGGTGTGCACGCACACCCGAATCAGCTTTCGCAAAATCCCACACGTCCGTATCGACGAGGCGCTCGTGTCTGTGAAGACCGCGCGCGACCAAGTCGTCCCGTTTGGAGGGGCGTACTCAGTTCCGAGGTGAAACAGGGTCTAGTTTTTTCCTGTTTTTGGATCGCGGTGTGCGATCACCACAGGACGCGATGTCCCAAACGGTTTGTCCGGACACCGAGAGGGTCATACAGGCTTCGCAACACAATTTGCGGAATCGAAATCCGAGCTACGAGCAAAAAGTTACATGCACCTGAAGGGGGCCCGAAAAACAGGGTCGAGCCGTGTCCGACACGTGTCGAAAACCTAGGGTTAGGGTTAGGGTTCTCAGGCGGCCGGAGGCGGCGGCTCTGCGGCACAGCGGCGGGGGAGGCCGGCCGGGGGCTAGGTCGGGGACGAGTGGCCGCGGGCGGAGGCGGCGCGGCGGCGCAGGCGGCTGAGCGGCGCGGCCGCTGCTGCTGTTAATGCTGCTGTCGGGGAAGGAGGCGGATGGAGGAGGAGGAAGGGGGAGCTGGGCGGCGGCTCTGCGGCGGGGTCGGCGTGGATGCAGCGGCGAGGCGGGACGGCGGCGTGGTGGGGAGGAGCGGTGGCCGGAGAGGAAGGGGGAGGGGTATATATAGGGAGAGAGGAGGCTGGGGGGGGCCGAGATGGGCGGCCGACGGGGCGGAGAAGGCGGGGAGAGGTGGACGTGGCCGGGCGAAGCTGCGCCGGAGGCGGAAGCGGCGCGGGACGCGGGGAGAGGGAGAGGGTCGTGGGGGGTGCGGGTTCGGGCGGGTTTGCTGGTCGGGCGGCGGCGGATCCGACCCGACCCGCTAGGCGGGGTCTGGGCCGGGTTGGGCTGGGCCGGGCCGGCCCAACGGGCCGCGGGCCGGATAAAAAAATAAAAATAAAAATAATATTAATATTAATAATAATAATAAAATCAATAATTAATTATTAATTAATTAATTAAATAAGTAAATACTTTTTAGGCATTTAAAAATAGGTCCGGGGCCCAATAAATTCCAGAAAAATTGCCCTAAGTCCAGTTTTTCATTTTACATCCAAAAATATTATTTCCATAATATTTTAATACTGTTTAATATTAATTAAAAATTATTGAATAATTAAAACCCAGTTTTTAAATTACAGAAAATTCCCAGAAAATTCCAAAAAATTGTGAAAAATCCAGTTTTTAAAATTTTGAAAAAATCAGGGGGTTTACAATAGAAGATCCATGGAGAAAGTTATGGTGCTTTTTGTGTTAATTTTGTTAGAATTCCGAATTTATATTTTGTTGTGTGTGTCAATTGATCCTATAGATCAATTGGACATGAGCTTATGTGTTTGGGGCTAGTGTCGTGTCCATAATTTGGTACATGTGGTTCGTATCCCAACTATTTGGTGATACGTGTCATTTTGGGGGTTTTTCCTCCGACACGGGGCTTTGAACATGTCGTATTTTGACACGGACACATAGATCTACTTTTGACACTTTGATTTATTCATAAATATTATTTTTGATTTGTTTGTATCCTTCGGGGTGCAATTGGTTGTGTGTTGGACTCGTGTCACATGCGTATCCTAGATCTAGTGGGATAACGGTGTGATACTCTCCAATTGTGTGGATTTTTGAATAGATCTAATTATGTATGGTTTAAATTCTTCAATTATAATTAGTAAATATATATAGATATTATATATTTATTTTGTGTATTTATTATAGTAATTATTGTAGCATAGATCTATATATTTTTGTGTGTGCTAATATGATGTACAAATATAATATGTAGCTTTCTTGCATGTAATTATATATGTACTTATGTTAATAGTATAAATTATACATAAATATTTTATAAAATATATTTATGTGTTTAATTGTGTAATTATATTATTTATAATTATTATGTAATTATTTGTATATTAATGTATATATTTTAGGTGTGCTTCTAGCCATGTAAAATATGAACATTAATATGTGCATGTGTTGTAACTATTGGTATTTAATTATAAGTTTATATGTGCATATATATAAGTATGTAATTATTTATTTATATATATGTATTGTGATTATTATTGCATATATATATTTATATATATATATATTTCTGTGTTTTAGTGACAGTGGGTTTGTGACAGTGAAACTGTCGCTAAATAGGCGGGTCAGCAGCAGCCGCTGTAGCCCACTGTGCATTAATAACAGTTCTGTCATTAATGCTGCAGGCGGGATCTTAGCAGCAGTGGCGACGGTTTTCGGTGACAGTTGATTAACTGTCACCATTGCAGCAGTAGTGGGTTTTATTACACAGTGGCTTTTGCGACGTTTTCTGTGACAGTTGAGACTGTCACTATAAGCTGTTTTAATTAAATTATATTTTTAACTCCCTGTTTTCAGTGACGCTTTGGCAGTTTTAAATTATATTTTATATATTATTATTGTATATATATATATGTGTGTATATATGTGTTTTGTGAGGTATAATATTTGTAATAATATATTATTTTATTTGTATAAATATTGGTTGTTTATATATTATATTAGAGTATGTATTATTTGTATTATTAGTATACTTTGTGTGAGTATGATTTGGGATCTAATTTTTATTCCTAAATTGTTGTATTTTATTTCTATATTATTTATATAGATTTCTTGTGAGGTTGACCTTGGTTTGACTTTAGTTGACTTTAGAGTTGACCATAGTTGACTTTTGACTTAGAATTTATTTATTGACCTAGGAGTTGACTAGTTTGACTTGTTCTCTTTCCGGGACCTTGTTTAATGTGGTATTCCATATCTAGGTCTTCGAGGCACCGAGTCAGACATCTGTGAGACTGTTCTTTGGATTTCAGGCGAGTACATTCTCTGATAGTTTCTCATTTATGATATCCTCTATGTTCGTTGTATCTAGTGTAGATTTACATATTTCTCTCGACACTATGGTTACACGGATTGGTATATCCGGATCTCGTCATGAGATGTTATTCCTTGGTATATGGTGTATATGGTGCAAGTATTGTTTCATTGGTTATCTTGTACATGTACAGACACCGATTCTCGGGGAGACTAGCTATTTTCTTGGGGAATCTAGTGCCATAGCATACCGTGGTTGGATCTATTATACCAGTTGGGGGTGGGGAGTATTAGTATAGATATGTGATCAAATCCCTATTGAATAAAGTATTGGTAAGCGAATAGTGTTGATCATGCACCGCACGTATGATTAGCCAGGCCGCATTGTATCTTGCCCAAGCCGATCACATGTTAAGCTAGTACTCACACACTTAGTCATTAGTATTATTGTTTCATTGGCATATTGTTCATTATTGTATTTCTTTCCAGTATTTCTTTATTGTCTATATATCTCTTGTATCTATTTTGTGCATCTTGTTTATCCACAGCTATTTACTATTACATAGTTTTTATCATGGATTATAACTGCTGTTAGAGATGTACTCTGCTCCTTTCCTGACTGGATATATTTTTCCAGATGACACTGAGGAGTACCCTACCTATTATGGACCCCAGGATATTGTAGGTTTAGATTCGGAGACCCTGGCTCAAGAGGGACTTATCCCAACTGAGACAGTTGACCCTGGAGTGTAGCTTGTAGTATGATAGTATTCTTTTGTACTGGATTTGTCTCCAGCTTATTTTTGTTACTCTTCAGACTCATTGATGTATTATTTTAAACTCATGAGTTGATAACTATTCTATTCTTATCTGATCCGTGTTCATTCTATCTTAGTTCTGTGATTGAGTACACTATCTTTTGGTGGTTCATTATATTAGATAGACTTTCTAGACAGCGTTCTACCGCCGATTCTGCGGCGTAGGCTGGGCGTTGTTTCCGACTAGTACCCTTACCCCGGGTGCGGATCGTGACACATTTTTGGTGGTGGCCCATGCAGGTCCAGCTTCACAAGTATGTGATGTCGTGGTAGTGCGACAACTTAGTTGTACTACTGCGAGCCTGTAATAGGATATAGGATATAGGCTGAGATACTCAATCACATCTAGGAAAATTCTTTTGATTCAACTATTCTCCTTTGACATTGATACTTGATCTCTAAAACTGTCCTTTCCTTGATGTCTTACATCTTGTGCCATATTGATTCTTTCTTTCGCTTTGTCTCAGGATGCCGCCTAAGACTAGATCACAGCAGGGGAGAGCAGCTTCTGAGAGGTCTGCGATATCCCGAGGGCCTGCACCAGTCACTTCTCCGGTGATTGGAGTGTCAGCTGCTTTCGGAGGTCCACCACCTACTCAGAGGACTGTGCCAGCTGTATCTGAGGGGCTTCCACCTCCACCTCCTGTGCCAGCAGAGGCGTCACAGATGTTTACACTATTTCGTGAGATGCTCGAGGCACAGAGGGCTCAGTCAGAGGCACATCAGAGACAGACCGAAGTTCTACGGCAGGGCATCGAGAGTGCTCATCAGCTTGCTCGTGCTGTAGTTGAGAGAGGAGTTCCGATCCAGCAGCAGGTTGTTCCTCAAGTTGCCCAGCTTCGGCCAGGCAACATTCAGGACTTCAAGAAACTGGAGCCTAGGGTTTTCAAAGGGACGGAGGGCATCGTCTATGCTGATGATTGGCTCGAGGACATTGAGCGTCTTATGAGGGTGTCCCGTCTTTCTGAAGATCTGAAGATTGAGGCGGTAGGACTTCAACTGTTCGACGTCGCTCGCACTTGGTTCAGGAATGAGCCGGTTCTAGTTGACGCAGGACAATCTTGGGAGGTATTCAAGGACCTTTTCAAGAAGAAGTTTTTTGCTCGGATAGACAGGCTTGACTTGGGGAGACAATTTGAGAGTCTCATTCAGGGAAGCATGTCTGTGGAGGAATACGCTGCGGAGTTCGGTAGGCTGAGCCGATTTGCAGAGTACTTGGTGAGGGAGCCGGAGGTTCGAGCTATTCGTTTCCGAGAGGGTCTAAATTGGGAGGTAAAGATTCTCATTCCGTCTTTTTATGAGACATACTCGGAGATACTTGCGGAGGCACGTAAGGTTGAGCGGGATCTGGGTTTGAAGACCAAGAGAGACCGTAATTCTTTTCTGGGGGCCAACGGCAGTGCAGTATCTGCAAAACGTCCTCATTTCCAGTTCAGACCTTTCCAGCAGCCACAGCAGAACCAGACTCCAGCTAGAGCACCTTTTCACCAGGCACCTCAGCAGGAGAGGCAGTTACAGCAGGCCCCATGCAACTTCTGCAAGAAGCCCGGCCACATCTGGGAAGTTTGCAAGAGGAGGCTAGGAGTTTATTTGTATTATGGTACTGAAGGGCATCAATCGAGGGAGTGTCCTCGTCGTGCAGTTCAAGGAGCAGCTCCAGCTCTGAGGACACAGACGAGACCACCTGTAGCACAGCCGAGGGGACCGCTTCCGACACAGCAGCAGCGTTTTGTCCAGCATCAACAGCAGGGAGGTGCTCGGCAGGGACGAGCGTTTGCTATGACCGTCGAAGAGGAGGAACCCACAGGAGATGTCATCGCAGGTTCTATTCTTCTTGATTCCATTCCAGCTTTAGCTTTGTTTGATAGTGGTGCTTCCCATAGTTTTGTATCTGTTTCTTTTGCTCTGAAGCATGGTTTGGTAGCTGAGTCTTTGCTTAGGACTTGCAAGATCATGACCGGGGGAGGCATTATCCTGGTTAATGATATTTGCAAGGATCAGAGAGTTACTCTGGGAGGCCGGGAGTTGAGTACGTGTCTACTTGTAATGCCACTTCCAAGCTATGACATTGTACTTGGGATGGATTGGTTGAGTAGGCACCGTGCTAGCATAGACTGTAGAGGAGGTAGAGTTTTGTTTGGTCTGCCAGGAGAGCCAGAGTTCGAGTTTACTAGAGGAGCTGCGGAGCAGGACGAAGGCATTATTTGTGGAGCTATGGTGGAAGACAAGGAGTTGCCACATCCGTTGATAGCAGAATTCTTGGATGTGTTTCCTGAGGAATTGCCAGGATTGCCACCAGATCGAGATGTTGAATTTTCTATAGACTTGGTGCCAGGTGCAGAACCAATTTCGCAACATGTCTATAGAGTAAACAACAGCGAGCTGGTCGAGTTGAAGAAGCAGGTGGACGAATTACAGGATAAGGGGTTTATCAGATCGAGTTCTTCACCATGGGGAGCTCCGGTATTGTTTGTACCGAAGAAGGATAGATCGGTGCGTATGTGCATTGATTACAGGGCTTTGAATAATCTCACTATCAAGAATAAGTATCCTTTGCCACGGATTGATGATCTGTTGAGTGGTGCGAAGGTATTTTCTAAGATAGATTTGAGATCAGGCTACCATCAAGTGAAGGTGAAGCCGGAGGACATACCGAAGACTGCTTTTAGAACTCGGTATATGGTCAGTACGAGTTTATGGTGATGCCGTTTGGTTTGACTAATGCACCGGCGGTATTTATGAACTTGATGAACAAGGTGTTCCACCAGTACCTTGACAAGTTCGTGGTGGTGTTCATCGACGACATACTCATATACTCGAGGACACCGGAGGAGCATGAGGAGCATTTGAGGATTGTGTTGGATGTGCTGAGGAAGGAGAAGCTGTATGGAAAGTTGTCCAAATGTGAGTTTTTCTTGGACAAAGTAGAATTCTTGGGGCATGTTGTGACTGGTGATGGTATTTCAGTGGATCCGAAGAAGATTTCAGCAGTAAAATCTTGGAAGACTCCGAGTTCGGTAGCAGAGATCAGGAGTTTCTTGGGATTGGCAGGCTATTACAGAAAGTTTGTGCAAGATTTTTCGAGGATTGCCGAGCCGATGACCAGACTCACAAGGAAGGATGTGGAGTTTGTTTGGACGGAGGATTGTCAGGTTGCTTTTGAGGAGTTGAAGAAGAGGTTGACGTCTGCTCCTATTTTGACGTTGCCATCAGGGTCCGGAGGTTTCACTATTTATAGTGATGCATCGGGGAAGGGTTTAGGTTGTATTCTTCAGCAGCATGGGAAAGTGATTGCCTATGCATCTAGGCAATTACGTCCTCATGAAAAGAACTATCCTACCCATGATTTGGAGTTGGCAGCTGTCATATTCGCCCTGAAGTTATGGAAATATTATTTGTACGGAGAGCGTGTGGAGATCTTCACAGACCACAAAAGCTTGAAGTACGTTTTCACGCAGAAGGAGTTGAACATGAGGCAGCGTCGGTGGTTGGAACTGATGAAGGATTTTGATATCTCTTTACAATATCATCCTGGGAAAGCCAATATAGTTGCCGATGCTTTGAGCAGGTATCCGGTAGCTATGTTCTTGACGCAGGATCGATATCTGTTGGAAGACTTGGAGAGCTTGGGCATTGAGGTGATTGTTCCTGGGTGTGCTATGCAGATGTGGGGATTGCAGATACACTCAGATTTGATGGACAGGATCAAGGCAGCACAGTATGATGATGTATCTTTGAGGAGTATCAGAGCTCAGGTGAGAGCAGGATTGGAGGATGATTTCACTATTGCAGAGGATGGATCCTTGAGGCATGGAGTTAGATTGTGTGTGCCTAGTGGAGAGTTGCGCGAGGAGGTATTGCAGGAAGCGCATCGCTCTCAGTATTCCATACATCCAGGTGCTAACAAGATGTATCGGGATATGCGAGAGAGTGTGTGGTGGTATGGCATGAAGAGGGAAGTGGCACAGTTTGTATCCAGATGCTTAGTGTGCCAGCAGGTGAAAGCCGAGAGGCAGAGGCCAGGAGGGTTACTTCAGCCATTACTCATTCCAGAGTGGAAGTGGGAACACATTACTATAGATTTTGTGTCCGGACTTCCACGATCTCCAGGAGGAAAAGACGCGATTTGGGTCATTGTTGATAGATTGACCAAGTTGGCCCACTTTTTGCCTTTCAAGGTGGGTTTGTCTACGGAGAAGCTGGCAGAGATGTATGTGAGGCAGATCGTTAGGATACATGGAGTTCCCATCAGCATAGTCTCAGATCGGGATAGTCGTTTCACTTCTCATTTTTGGAGGAGTTTGCAGGAGAGTTTGGGCACTCAACTCAAGTTCAGTACTGCATATCATCCCCAGACAGATGGGCAGTCAGAGAGGACTATCCAGACTCTCGAGGATATGTTGCACACTTGTGTACTAGATTTCGGGGGTTCTTGGGAGGACCATCTCCATTTGGTAGAGTTTGCTTACAACAACAGTTACCAGGCCAGTATAGAGATGTCACCTTTTGAAGCTCTATATGGTCGGAGGTGTCGTACTCCTTTGTCTTGGGACGATGTTGGAGAGAGAATTTTGCTTGGGCCAGAGATGGTTGTGGATGCAGCGGAGAAGGTTCATTTGATCAGAGACAGACTTCGAGTGGCGCAGGACAGACAGCGGCATTAGTCCGATAGCCATTGGAGACCTTTGGAGTTTGAGGTGGGTGGTTTGGTGTTTCTGAGGATTTCTCCGACACGAGGCACGATTCGCTTCGGTGGAGGCGGAAAGTTTAGTCCGCGATTCATCGGACCTTTCACTATTCTAGAGAGGGTCGGTACAGTTGCTTATAGACTAGACTTGCCACCTGCATTGGAGGGAGTGCACAACGTGTTTCATGTGTCACAGTTGAGACGATACGTCGCAGATCTTAGTCATGTATTGGATCACTCAGAGATAGAGGTGGGCCCTACTCTTAGCTATCCAGAGCAGCCAGTTGAGATTCTGGATCGGAGAGAGAAGGTGCTGAGGAACCAAACTATTCCTTTGGTGCGCGTCGCATGGAGGCATCACTCTCCGGGAGAGTCTACCTGGGAGAGAGAGGATGACATGCGAGAGCGTTATCCATATTTGTTTGTACCTTGAGGTATATTATTTCTAGTTATGTTCTGTTCATTGTTATGTTCTGTTCATTAGTTAGTTGTGATTCTTTAGTTCTGTTCTATGTTTTTCTGGGGGTAGTTTTCGTCTTTGAATTTCGAGGACGAAATTATTTTAAGGAGGGTAGACTTGTCACTACCATATTTTAGGAAAAAAGGTATTTTAGTAATTTCCTATTTAAATAAATATTGTGCATGGTAAATAATTTTTGTTGTATTATTTAATTGTTGTTGGATGTTATTTAATTATTTTGGACTTATTTTAGTGGACCCAACTAGTGTAGTTTGGACCCATGGACCAACATGAATTAAATAGTTAGATTTGGCCCATTTAGAAAGCCCATAGTTAAGGAGATGGATTAAATTAATTAAGTGATTAGACTAGAAGCTTCCTTCCTTAATTATTTCTTCATGAGAGGCCCCAAGGGGTACATTGGACATTTTACAATTGCTTGGGAGAGGGGCAAGGCCGGCCTATTAAAAGAGGGGGAAAATTTCTCTCTCCTCTCATTCTCATTCCAAATCTAGATCTAGAATTTCCACTCCCAAATTCCCTCCATTCCCATTCCAATTTCCCACCAAATTCATTCCAAATTCTTCCCAATTCACCATTAGAGAAGGAGGAAGCAAGGATCTAGAAGAAGGAAGCAAGGATCTACAAAGAGGAGCAAGGATCTACAATTTGGAAGCAAGTTCTTCTCAATTGGAGGTTTCATTGGAAATCCATCTCCCAATAGGTATAATTCAGATTTTCCCATTTAAATAGCTTCTAAATCTGAGATTTAATCATGTAAAATCAACCTATATGTATGTACTACCCATAGGACTTTGTTTTGTGTTCATAGGAGACCCATGGAGAAAGTTATGGTGCTTTTTGTGTTAATTTTGTTGGAATTCCGAATTTACATTTTGTTGTGTGTGTCAATTGATCCTATAGATCAATTGGACATGAGCTTATGTGTTTGGGGCTAGTGTCGTGTCCATAATTTGGTACATGTGGTTCGTATCCCAACTATTTGGTGATACGTGTCATTTTGGGGGTTTTCCCTCCGACACGGGGCTTTGAACATGTCGTATTTTGACACGGACACATAGATCTACTTTTGACACTTTGATTTATTCATAAATATTATTTGTGATTTGTTTGTATCCTTCGGGGTGCAATTGGTTGTGTGTTGGACTCTTGTCACATGTGTATCCTAGATCTAGTGGGATACGGTGTGATACTCTCCAATTGTGTGGATTTTTGAATAGATCTAATTATGTATGGTTTAAATTCTTCAATTATAATTAGTAAATATATATAGATATTATATATTTATTTTATGTATTTATTATAGTAATTATTGTAGCATAGATCTATATATTTTTGTGTGTGCTAATATGATGTACAAATATAATATGTAGCTTTCTTGCATGTAATTATATATATACTTATGTTAATAGTATAAATTATACATAAATATTTTATAAAATATATTTATGTGTTTAATTGTGTAATTATATTATTTATAATTATTATGTAATTATTTGTATATTAATGCATATATTTTAGGTGTGCTTCTAGCCATGTAAAATATGAACATTAATATGTGCATGTGTTGTAACTATTGGTATTTAATTATAAGTTTATATGTGCATATATATATAAGTATATAATTATTTATTTATATATATGTATTGTGATTATTATTGCATATATATATATTTATATATATATATATTTCTGTGTTTTAGTGACAGTGGGTTTGTGACAGTGAAACTGTCGCTAAATAGGCGGGTCAGCAGCAGCCGCTGTAGCCCACTGTGCATTAATAACAGTTCTGTCATTAATGATGCAGGCGGGATCTTAGCAGCAGTGGCGACAGTTTTCGGTGACAGTTGATTAACTGTCACCATTGCAGCAGTAGTGGGTTTTATTACACAGTGGCTTTTGCGACGTTTTCTGTGACAGTTGAGACTGTCACTATAAGCTGTTTTAATTAAATTATATTTTTAACTCCCTGTTTTCAGTGACGCTTTGGCAGTTTTAAATTATATTTTATATATTATTATTGTATATATATATATATATGTGTATATATGTATTTTGTGAGGTATAATATTTGTAATAATATATTATTTTATTTGTATAAATATTGGTTGTTTATATATTATATTAGAGTATGTATTATTAGTTGTCACTACCACATTTTAGGAAAAAGGGTATTTTAGTAATTTCCTATTTAAATAAATTTTGTGCATGGTAAATAATTTTTGTTGTATTATTTAATTATTGTTAGATGTTATTTAATTACTTTGGACTTATATTAGTGGACCCAACTAGTTTAGTTTGGACCCATGGACCAACATGAATTAAATAGTTAGACTTGGCCCATTTAGAAAGCCCATGGTTAAGGAGATGGATTAAATTAATTAAGTGATTATACTAGAAGCTTTCTTCCTTAATTATTTCTTCATGAGAGGCCCCAAGGGGTACATTGGACAATTTACAATTGCTTGGGGAAGGGGGCATGGCCGGCCTATATTAGAGGGGGAAAATTTCTCTCACCTCTCATTCTCATTCCAAATCTAGATCTAGAATTCCCCACTCCCAAATTCCTTTCATTCCCATTCCAATTTCCTACCAAATTCATTCCAAATTCTTCCAAGTTCACCATTAGAAAGTTGAGAAGCAAGGATCTAGAAGGAGAAAGCAAGGATCTACAAAGAGGAGCAAGGATCTACAATTTGGAAGCAAGTTCATCTCAATTGGAGGTTTCATTGGGAATCCATCTCCCAATAGGTATAATTCAGTTTTTCCCATTTAAATAGCTTCAAAATCTGAGATTTAATCATGTAAAATCAACCTATATGTATGTACTACCCATAGGACTTTGTTTTGTGTTCATAGGAGACCCATGGAGAAAGTTATGGTACTTTTTGTGTCAATTTTGTTGGAATTTCGAATTTATATTTTGTTGTGTGTGTCAATTGATCCTATAGATCAATTGGGCATGTATTTTTGTGTTTGGGGCTAGTGTCGTGTCCATAATTTGATACCTGTGGTTCGTATCCCAACTATTTGGTGATACGTGTCATTTTGGGGGTTTTTCCTCCGACACGGGGCTTTGAACATGTCGTATTTTGACACGGACACATAGATCTACTTTTGACACTTTGATTTATTCATAAATATTATTTGTGACTTATTTGTGTCCTTCGGGGTACAATTGGTTGTGTGTTGGACTCGTGTCACATGTGTATCCTAGATCTAGTGGGATACGGTGTGAAACTTTCCAATTTGATGTGTTTATGTGTAGATCTAACTATTTATGCTTTAAATTCTTCATTTATAATTAGTAAATATATATAGATATTATATACTCATTTTAGTGTATTTATTAGGATGTTGTAGCATAGATCTATATTTTTATGTATTTTAATATGATGTATAAATATAGATATGTAGCTTTCTTGCATGCAATTATATATGTACTTATGTTAATAAAATATTTTATACATAAAGGTTTGTAAAATATATTTATGTGTTTAAATGTGTGATTATATTATTTATAATTATTATATAATTATTTGTATATTAATGAATGTATTTTTATGTGTGCTTCTAGCCATGTAAAATACGTACATTAATATGTGCATGTATTTTGTAAATATTGGTATTTAAATGTGTAAGTTTATGTGTATATAAATATAAGTGTATATATTTATATTAATTATTTTATATATATAGATATTGTTTTATATATTTATGTTTTTATATATATATTTATATATATAGTTTAATTTTGGTAACAGTGGGTTTAATGACAGTTGAAAACTGTCATTATTCGGTCGGATACAGCAGCCGCTGTAGCTTTTGGGCATTTAATGACAGTTCTGTCATTAAATGTAGCGGCGGGAAAATGCAGCAATTTTTCGTGACAGTTTTCTGCGACAGTTTAACTGTCAGCAAATCCGAGGCAGCAGTGGTTTATTATTCGGCTTTTCTGTGACAATTCTTCTGTGACAGTCAGACTGTCACTATAAGTCTATTTTATATATTTGTATTTCAGTTCACTGTTTCAGTGATAAATTGGCAGATTTAAATTATATTTTATATATTATAATTGTATATATATATATATGTATATATATGTGCTTTTGTGTAGTATAATACTAGTAGTGATATATTATTTTATTTGTATAAATATTGGTTTGTATATACTTTATATTAGAGTGTATATTATTTATACTTTGTGTGGGTACCAATTGGGATCTAATTTTGATTCCTAAATTGTTGTATTTTATTTCTATATTATTTATATAGATTTCTTGTGAGGTTGACCTTGGTTTGACCATGTTTGACTTTAGTTGACTTTAGATTTGACCATAGTTGACTTTTGACTTAGAATTTATTTATTGACCTAGAAGTTGACTAGTTTGACTTGTTCTCTTTCTGGGACCTTGTATTAATGTGATATTCTATATCTAGGTCTTCGAGGTACCGAGTCAGACATCTGTGAGACTGTTCTTTGGACTTCAGGCGAGTACATTCTCTGATAGTTTCTCATTTATGATATCCTCTATGTTCGTTGTATCTAGTGTAGATATACATGTTTCTCTTGACACTATGGTTACACGGATTGGTATATCCGGATCTCGTCATGAGATATTATTCCTTGGTATATGGTGTATATGGTGCAAGTATTGTTTCATTGGTTATCTTGTACATGTACAGACACCGATTTTCGGGAGGAGTTGCTCTCTTCTTGGGGAATCTAGTGCCATAGCATACCGTGGTTGGATCTATTATACCAGTTGGGGGTGGGGAGTATTAGTATAGATATGTGATCAAATTCCTATTGAATAAAGTATTGGTAAGCGAATAGTGTTGATCATGCACCGCACGTATGATTAGCCAGGCCGCATTGCATCTTGCCCAAGCCGATCACATGTTAAGCTAGTACTCACACACTTAGTCATTAGTATTATTGTTTTATTGGCATATTGTTCATTATTGTATTTCTTTCCAGTATTTTCTTATTATATATATATCTCTTGTATCTATTTTGTGCATCTTGTTTATCCACAGCTATTTACTGTTACATAGTTTTTATCATGGATTAGAACTGCTGTTAGAGATGTACTCTGCTCCTTTCCTGACTGGATATATTTTTCCAGATGACACTGAGGAGTACCCTACCTATTATGGACCCCAGGATGTTGTGGGTTTAGATTCAGCGACCCTGGCTTAAGAGGGACTTATCCCAACTGAGACAGTTGACCCTGGAGTGTAGCTTTGTAGTATGATAGTATTCTTTTGTACTGGATTTGTCTCCAGCTTATTTTGTTGCTCTTCAGACTCATTGATATATTATTTTAAACTCATGAGTTGTATGGTGACTATTCCATTCTTATCTGATTCATGTTCTTCAGACTCATTGATATATTATTTTAAACTCATGAGTTGTATGGTGACTATTCCATTCTTATCTGATTCATGTTTATTCTATCTTAGTTCTGTGATTGAGTATACTATCATTATTGGTGGTTCATTATATTAGATAGATTATCTAGACAGCGTTCTACCGCCGATTCTGCGGCGTAGGCTGGGCGTTGTTTCCGACTAGTACCCTTACCCCGGGTGCGGGTCGTGACACGTTTTTGATGGTGGCCCATGCAGGTCAAGCTTCACAAGTATGTGATGTCGTGGTAGTGCGACAACTTAGTTGTACTACTGCGAGCCTGCAATAAGATATAGGGAATAGGCTGAGATACTCAATCATATCTAGGAAAATTCTTTTGATTCAACTATTCTCCTTTGACATTGATACTTGATCCCTTAAACTGTCCTTTCCTTGATGTCTTACATCTTGTGCCATATTGATTCTCATTCCGTCTTTTTATGAGACATACTCGGAGATACTTGCGGAGGCATGCAAGGTTGAGCGGGATCTGGGTTTGAAGACCAAGAGAGACCGTGATTCTTTTCTGGGGGCCAACGGCAGTGCAGTATCTGCCAAACGTCCTTATTTCCAGTCCAGACCTTTTCAGCAGCCACAGCAGAACCAGACTACAGCTAGAGCACCTTTTCACCAGGCACCTCAGCAGCAGAGACAGTTACAGCAAGCTCCATGCAACTTCTGCAAGAAGCCCGGCCATATTTGGGAAGTTTGCAGGAGGAGGCTAGGAGTTTGTTTATATTATGGTACTGAAGGGCATTAATCGAGGGAGTGTCCTCGTCGTGCAGTTCAAGGAGCAGCTCCAGCTCCGAGGACACAGACGAGACCACCTGCAGAACAGCCGAGGGAACCGCTTCCGACACAGCAGCAGCGTTTTGTCCAGCATCAACAGCAGGGAGGTGCTCGACAGGGACGAGCGTTTGCTATGACCGTCGAAGAGGAGGAACCACCGGAGATGTCATCGCAGGTTCTATTCTTCTTGATTCCATTCCAGCTTTAACTTTGTTTGATAGTGGTGCTTCCCATAGTTTTGTATCTGTTTCTTTTGCTCTGAAGCATGGTTTGGTAGCTGAGTCTTTGCTTAGGACTTGCAAGATCATGACCGGGGGAGGCATTATCCTGGTTAATGATATTTGCAAGGATCGGAGAGTTACTCTGGGAGGCCGGGAGTTGAGTGCGTGTCTACTTGTAATGCCACTTCCGAGCTACGATATTGTACTCGGGATGGATTGATTGAGTAGGCACCGTGCTAGCATAGACTGTAGAGGAGGTAGAGTTTTGTTTGGTTCGCTAGAAGAGCCAGAGTTCGAGTTTGCTAGAGGAGCTGCGGAGCAGGGAGAAGGCATTATTTGTGGAGCTATGGTGGAAGACAAGGAGTTGTCGCATCCGTTGATAGCAGAATTCTTGGATGTGTTTCCTGAGGAATTGCCAAGATTGCCACCAGATCGAGATGTTAAATTTTCTATAGATTTGGTGCCAGGTGCAGAACCAATTTCGCAGCATGTCTATAGAGTAAACAACAGCGAGCTGGTCGAGTTGAAGAAGCAGGTGGACGAATTGCAGGATAAGGGGTTTATCAGATCGAGTTCTTCACTATGGGGAGCCCCGGTATTGTTTATACCGAAGAAGGATGGATCGGTGCGCATGTGCATTGATTACAGGGCTTTAAATAATCTCACTATCAAGAATAAGTATCCTTTACCACGGATAGATGATCTGTTTAATCAGTTGAGTGGTGCGAAGGTGTTTTCTAAGATAGATTTGAGATCAGGCTACCATCAAGTGAAGATGAAGCCGGAGGACATACCGAAGACTGCTTTTAGAACTCGGTATGGTCAGTACGAGTTTATGGTAATGCCGTTTGGTTTGACTAATGCACCGGCAGTATTTATGAACTTGATAAACAAAGTGTTCCACCAGTACCTTGACAAGTTCGTGGTGGTGTTCATCGACGACATACTCATATACTCGAGGACACCGGAGGAGCATGAGGAGCATTTGAGGATTGTGTTGGATATGCTGAGGAAGGAGAAGCTTTATGGGAAGTTGTCTAAATGTGAGTTTTTCTTGGACAAGGTGGAATTCTTGGGGCATGTTGTGACTGGTGATGGTATTTCAGTAGATCCGAAGAAGATTTCAGCAGTGGAATCTTGGAAGACTCCGAGTTCGGTAGCAGAGATCAGGAGTTTCTTGGGATTGGCAGGCTACTACAAGAAGTTTGTGCAAGATTTTTCGAGGATTGCCGAGCCGATGACCAGACTCACAAGGAAGGATGTGGAGTTTGTTTGGACGGAGGATTGCCAGGTTGCTTTTGAAGAGTTGAAGAAGAGGTTGACGTCTGCTCCTATTTTGACGTTGCCATCAGGGTCCGGAGGTTTCACTATTTATAGTGATGCATCGGGAAAGGGTTTAGGTTGTGTTCTTCAGCAGCATGAGAAAGTGATTGCCTATGCATCCAGGCAATTGCGTCCTCATGAAAAGAATTATCCTACCCATGATTTGGAGTTGGTAGCTGTCATATTCGCCCTGAAGTTGTGAAAACATTATTTGTACGGAGAGCGTGTGGAGATCTTCACAGACCACAAAAGCTTGAAGTACGTTTTCACGCAGAAGGAGTTGAACATGAGGCAGCGTCAATAGTTGGAACTAATGAAGGATTTTGATATCTCTTTATAATATCATCCTGGGAAAGCCAATGTAGTTGTCGATGCTTTGAGCAGGTATCCGGTAGCTATGTTCTTAACGCAGGATCGATATTTGTTGGAGGACTTGGAGAGCTTGGGCATTGAGGTGATTGTTCCTGGGTGTGCTATGCAGATGTGGGGATTACAGATACACTCAGATTTGATGGACAGGATTAAGGCAGCACAGTATGATGATGTATCTTTGAGGAGTATCAAAGCTCAGATGAGAGCAGGATTGGAGGATGATTTCACTATTGCAGAGGATGGATCTTTGAGGCATAGAGTTATATTGTGTGTGCCTAGTGGGGAGTTGCGCGAGGAGGTGTTGCAGGAAGCGCATCGCTCTCAGTATTCCATACATCCAGGTGTTAACAAGATGTATCGGGATATGCGAGAGAGTGTGTGGTGGTATGGCATGAAGAGGGAAGTGGCACAGTTTGTATCCAGATGCTTAGTGTGCCAGCAGGTGAAAGCCGAGAGGCAGAGGCCATGAGGGTTACTTCAGCCATTACCCATTCCAGAGTGGAAGTGGGAACACATTACTATAGATTTTGTGTCCGGACTTCCACGATCTCCAGGAGGGAAAGACGCGATTTGGGTCATTGTTGATAGGTTGACCAAGTCGGCCCACTTTTTGCCTTTTATGGTGGGTTTGTCTACGGAGAAGCTGGCAGAGAAGTATGTGAGACAGATCGTTAGGATACACGGAGTTCCCGTCAGCATAGTCTCAGATCGGGATAGTCGTTTCACTTCTCATTTCTGGAGGAGTTTGCAGGAGAGTTTGGGCTCTCAGCTCAGGTTCAGTACTGCATATCATCCCCAGACAGATGGGCAGTCTGAGCGAACTATCCAGACTCTCGAGGATATGTTGCGCACTTGTGTACTAGATTTTGGGGGTTCTTGGGAGGACCATCTCCATTTGGTAGAGTTTGCTTACAACAATAATTACCAGGCCAGTATAGAGATGTCACCTTTTGAAGCTCTATATGGTCGGAGGTGTCGTACTCCTTTGTCTTGGGACGATGTTGGAGAGAGAGTTTTGCTTGGGCCAGAGATGGTTGTGGATGCAGCAGAGAAGGTTCAGTTGATCAGAGACAGACTTCGAGTGGCGCAGGACAGACAGCGGCATTGGGCCGATAGCCATCGGAGACCTTTGGAGTTTGAGGTATAGTTTAGATTTTGTGCTTGTTCTTGTTTGTTATAGATTAAGTTCTTAAGATGGTGTTTTGTTCTAGGTGGGTGGTTTGGTGTTTCTGAGAATTTCTCTGACACGAGACACGATTCGCTTCGGTGGAGGCGGAAAGCTTAGTCCGCGATTCATCGGACCTTTCACTATTCTAGAGAGGGTCGGTGCAATTGCTTATAGACTAGACTTGCCACCTGCATTGGAGGGAGTGCACAACGTGTTTCATGTGTCGCAGTTGAGACGATACGTGGCAGATCCTAGTCATGTATTGGATCACTCAGAGATAGAGGTGGGCCCTACTCTTAGCTATCCAGAGCAGCCAGTTGAGATTCTGGATCGGAGAGAGAAGGTGCTGAGAAACCAGACTATTCCTTTGGTGCGTGTCGCATAGAGGCATCACTCTCCGGGGGAGTCTACCTGGGAGAGAGAGGATGACATGCGAGAGCGTTATCCATATTTGTTTGTACCTTGAGGTATGTTAATTCTCTAGTTATGTTCTGTTCATTGTTATGTTTTGTTCATTAGTTAGTTGTGATTCTTTAGTTCTGTTCTGTGATTTTTTGGGGGTAGTTTTCGTCTTTGAATTTCGAGGACAAAATTATTTTAAGGAGGGTAGACTTGTCACTACCACATTTTAGAAAAAAGGATATTTTAGTAATTTTCTATTTAAATAAATTTTGTGCATGGTAAATAATTTTTGTTATATTATTTAATTGTTGTTAGATATTATTTAATTATTTTGGACTTATATTAGTGGACCCAACTAGTTTAGTTTGGACCCATGGACCAACATGAATTAAATAGTTAGACTTGGCCCATTTAGAAAGCCCATGGTTAAGGAGATGGATTAAATTAATTAAGTGATTAGACTAGAAGCTTCCTTCCTTAATTATTTCTTCATGAGAGGCCCCATGGGGTACATTGGACAATTTACAATTGCTTGGGGAAGGGGGCATGGCCGGCCTATATTAGAGGGGGAAAATTTCTCTCTCCTCTCATTCTCATTCCAAATCTAGATCTAGAATTCCCCACTCCCAAATTCCTTTCATTCCCATTCCAATTTCCTACCAAATTCATTCCAAATTCTTCCAAATTCACCATTAGAAAGTTGAGAAGCAAGGATCTAGAAGGAGGAAGCAAGGATCTATAAAGAGGAGCAAGGATCTACAATTTGGAAGCAAGTTCATCTCAATTGGAGATTTCATTGGGAATCCATCTCCCAATAGGTATAATTCAGTTTTTCCTATTTAAATAGCTTCAAAATATGAGATTTAATCATGTAAAATCAACCTATATGTATGTACTACCCATAGGACTTTGTTTTGTGTTCATAGGAGACCCATGGAGAAAGTTATGGTGTTTTTTGTGTCAATTTTGTTGGAATTCCGAATTTATATTTTGTTGTGTGTGTCAATTGATCCTATAGATCAATTGGGCATGTGTTTTTGTGTTTGGGGCTCGTGTCGTGTCCATAATTTGATACCTGTATTTCGTATCCCAACTATTTGGTGATACGTGTCATTTTGGGGGTTTTTCCTCCGACACGGGGCTTTGAACATGTCGTATTTTGACACGGACACATAGATCTACTTTTGACACTTTGATTTATTTATAAATATTATTTGTGACTTGTTTGTGTCCTTCGGGGTACAATTGGTTGTGTGTTGGACTCGTGTCACATGCGTATCCTAGATCTAGTGGGATACGGTGTGAAACTTTTTAATTTGGTGTGTTTATGTGTAGATCTAACTATTTATGCTTTAAATTCTTCATTTATAATTAGTAAATATATATAGATATTATATACTCATTTTAGTGTATTTATTATGATGTTGTAGCATAGATCTATATTTTTATGTATTTTAATATGATGTATAAATATAGATATGTAGCTTTCTTGCATGCAATTATATATGTACTTATGTTAATAAAATATTTTATACATAAAGGTTTGTAAAATATATTTATGTGTTTAAATGTGTGATGATATTATTTATAATTATTATATAATTATTTGTATATTAATGAATGTATTTTTATGTGTGCTTCTAGCCATGTAAAATACGTACATTAATATGTGCATGTATTTTGTAAATATTGGTATTTAAATGTGTAAGTTTATGTGTATATAAATATAAGTGTATATATTTATATTAATTATTTTATATATATAGATATTGTTTTATATATTTATGTTTTTATATATATATTTATATATATATAGTTTAATTTTGGTAACAGTGGGTTTAATGACAGTTGAAAACTGTCATTATTCGGTCGGATACAGCAGCCGCTGTAGCTTTTGGGCATTTAATGACAGTTCTGTCATTAAATGCAGCGGCGGAAAAATGCAGCGATTTTTCGTGACAATTTTCTGCGACAGTTTAACTGTCAGCAAATCCGAGGCAGCAGTGGTTTATTATTCGGCTTTTCTGTGACAATTCTTCTGTGACAGTCAGACTGTCACTATAAGTCTATTTTATATATTTGTATTTCAGTTCACTGTTTCAGTGATAAATTGGCAGATTTAAATTATATTTTATATATTATAATTGTATATATATGTATATATATATGTGCTTTTGTGTAGTATAATACTAGTAGTGATATATTATTTTATTTGTATAAATATTGGTTTGTATATACTATATATTAGAGTGTATATTATTTATACTTTGTGTGGGTACCAATTGGGATCTAATTTTGATTCCTAAATTGTTGTATTTTATTTCTATATTATTTATATAGATTTCTTGTGAGGTTGACCTTGGTTTGACCATGTTTGACTTTAGTTGACTTTAGAGTTGACAATAGTTGACTTTTGACTTAGAATTTATTTATTGACCTAGAAGTTGACTAGTTTGACTTGTTCTCTTTCCGGGACCTTGTATTAATGTGGTATTCTATATCTAGGTCTTCGAGGTACCGAGTCAGACATCTGTGAGACTGTTCTTTGGACTTCAGGCGAGTACATTCTCTGATAGTTTCTCATTTATGATATCCTCTATGTTCGTTGTATCTAGTGTAGATATACATATTTTTTTTGACACTATGGTTACACGGATTGGTATATCCGGATCTCGTCATGAGATGTTATTCCTTGGTATATGGTGTATATGGTGCAAGTATTGTTTCATTGGTTATCTTATACATGTACAGACACCGATTTTCGGAAGGAGTCGCTCTCTTCTTGGGGAATCTAGTGCCATAGCATACCGTGATTGGATCTATTATACCAGTTGGGGGTGGGGAGTATTAGTATAGATATGTGATCAAATCCCTATTGAATAAAGTATTGGTAAGCGAATAGTGTTGATCATGCACCGCACGTATGATTAGCCAGGCCGCATTGCATCTTGCCCAAGCCGATCACATGTTAAGCTAGTACTCACACACTTAGTCATTAGTATTATTGTTTCATTGGCATATTATTCATTATTGTATTTCTTTCCAGTATTTTTTTATTATATATATATCTCTTGTATCTATTTTGTGTATCTTGTTTATCCACAGCTATTTACTGTTACATAATTTTTATCATGGATTAGAACTGCTGTTAGAGATGTACTCTGCTCCTTTCCTGACTGGATATATTTTTCCAGATGACACTGAGGAGTACCCTACCTATTATGGACCCCAGGATGTTGTGGGTTTAGATTCAGAGACCCTGGCTCAAGAGGGACTTATCCCAACTGAGACAGTTGACCCTGGAGTGTAGCTTTGTAGTATGATAGTATTCTTTTGTACTGGATTTGTCTCCAGCTTATTTTGTTGTTCTTCAGACTCATTGATGTATTATTTTAAACTCATGAGTTGTATGGTGACTATTCCATTCTTATCTGATTCGTGTTCATTCTATCTTAGTTCTGTGATAGAGTATACTATCATTATTGGTGGTTCATTATATTAGATAGATTTTCTAGACAGCGTTCTACCGCCGATTCTACGGCGTAGGCTGGGCGTTGTTTCCGACTAGTACCCTTACCCCGGGTGCGGGTCGTGACACTAGTATAATTTGTGTGAGTATGATTTAGGATCTAATTTTTATTCCTAAATTGTTGTATTTTATTTCTATATTATTTATATAGATTTCTTGTGAGGTTGACCTTGGTTTGACTTTAGTTGACTTTAGAGTTGACCATAGTTGACTTTTGACTTATAATTTATTTATTGACCTAGGAGTTGACTAGTTTGACTTGTTCTCTTTTCGGGACCTTATTTTAATGTGGTATTCCATATCTAGGTCTTCGAGGCACCGAGTCAGACATCTGTGAGACTGTTCTTTGGATTTCAGGCGAGTACATTCTCTGATAGTTTCTCATTTATGATATCCTCTATGTTCGTTGTATCTAGTGTAGATTTACATGTTTCTCTCGACACTATGGTTACACGGATTGGTATATCCGGATCTCGTCATGAGATGTTATTCCTTGGTATATGGTGTATATGGTGCAAGTATTGTTTCATTGGTTATCTTGTACATGTACAGACACCGATTCTCGGGGAGACTAGCTATCTTCTTGGGGAATCTAGTGCCATAGCATACCATGGTTGGATCTATTATACCAGTTGGGGGTGGGGAGTATTAGTATAGATATGTGATCAAATCCCTATTGAATAAAGTATTGGTAAGCGAATAGTGTTGATCATGCACCGCACGTATGATTAGCCAGGCCGCATTGTATCTTGCCCAAGCCGATCACATGTTAAGCTAGTACTCACACACTTAGTCATTAGTATTATTGTTTCATTGGCATATTGTTCATTATTGTATTTCTTTCCAGTATTTCCTTATTGTCTATATATCTCTTGTATCTATTTTGTGCATCTTGTTTATCCACAGCTATTTACTATTACATAGTTTTTATCATGGATTATAACTGCTGTTAGAGATGTACTCTGCTCCTTTCCTGACTGGATATATTTTTCCAGATGACACTGAGGAGTACCCTACCTATTATGGACCCCAGGATGTTGTGGGTTTAGATTCGGAGACCCTGGCTCAAGAGGGACTTATCCCAACTGAACAGTTGACCCTGGAGTGTAGCTTGTAGTATGATAGTATTCTTTTATACTGGATTTGTCTCCAGCTTATTTTGTTACTCTTCAGACTCATTGATGTATTATTTTAAACTCATGAGTTGATGACTATTCTATTCTTATCTGATCCGTGTTCATTCTATCTTAGTTCTGTGATTGAGTACACTATCTTTTGGTGGTTCATTATATTAAATAGACTTTCTAGACAGCGTTCTACCGCCGATTCTGCGGCGTAGGCTGGGCGTTGTTTCCGACTAGTACCCTTACCCCGGGTGCGGGTCGTGACAGCGTACAATGATCTAAACAAGTATAGATGGATGATTCTAATCGAAATATGGTAAAAATGATCGTAGACTGTTGAAAACCAGTATAGGTGGGTGATTCTAACCGAAATATGATATATAACGGTCGTAAACTGGTGGAAACAAGTCTAAATGAGTTATTCTAACCGAAACACGGTGTAGAATGAGCATAAAATGATGAAAACGAAGATACATGGGTGATCCAAACTGAAATATGACTTAAAATGAACGTACAATGATGAAAACAAGTATATATGGGTAATTAAAACTGAAATATAATTTAGAATGAGCCTATAATAATGAAAACCAGTATAGATAGATGATTCTAACCGAAATATGGTATAAAATAGATATAGAATGGTTAAAACGAGTATAGATGTGTAATTCTAACGAAATATGGCTTAGAATAGGTGAACCAAGTATAGATTGGTGTTTAAATAGAAATATGGTATACAATAAGCATGAAATGATGAAAATGAGTATAAACAGGCGATTCAAGGTGTTGAATGAGCAAGCAATATCGAAAATGAGTATAGATGGGTGATTGTGACTAAAATATTGTTTAGAATGAGCGTACAATGATAAAAACGTGTATAAATGGGAGATTCTAACCGAAATATAGTTTAGAATGACCGAAGATCGGTAAAATTGAGTATAGATGCGTAACTCTAACCGACTTAAGGTAAAAAAAAAAATGGCGTAGATTAGTGGAAATGAGTATATAAAATCGATTCGAACCGAAGTAAGGTATCAAATTCTCATAGATTGTTAAAAATGAGTACAAATGAATGATTCTAATCAAAATATGATTTAGAGTGAGCGTACAATGATGAAAACAAGTATAGATGGGTGTTTCTACCTGAAATATGGTACAAAATGCCCGTAGACTTGTGAAAACTACTATAAATGAGTTTTTGTATACGAAATATAGTTTGGAATTAGCATACAATGAAGAAACCGAGTACAGATGGGTGATTCTAACTTAAATGAAATGAGCGTACAATAATAAAAACATGTATAGATGTGTTATTCAAACCAAAATATGGCATAAAACAGGCTTAGAATGGTGAAAACGAGTATATATGAATGATTCTAATCAAAATATGCTATATAATGGGGGTAGATTGGAGAAACCGAGTATGGATGCAAAAATTCTAACAGAAATAAGGTACCAAATACTCGTGGACTGGTAAAAATAAGTATAAATGAATGATTCTAACTGTAATATGGTTTAGAATCAGCGTACAATGATCAAAACGAGTATAGATGGGTAATTCTAATCGAAATATGGTAAAAATGGTCGTAGACTGTTAAAAACCAGTATAAGTGGGTGATTCTAACTGAAATATAGTATATAACGGTCATACACTGGTGAAAACAAGTCTAAATGAGTTATTCTAATCAAAACACAGTGCAGAATGAGCATAAAATGATAAAAACAATGATACATGGGTGATTCAAACTGAAATATGACTTAAAATGAACGTATAATAATGAAAACAAGTATATATGGGTAATTGAAACCAAAATATAATTTAGAATGAGCCTACAATGATGAAAACTAGTATAGATTGATGATTCTAACCGAAATATGGTATAAAATAGACATATAATGGTTAAAACGAGAATAGATGTGTAATTCTAACCAAAATATGGCTTAGAATAGGTGAACCGAGTATAGATTGATGTTTAAATAGAAATATGGTATACAATAAGCGTGAAATAATGAAAATGAGTATAAACAGGCGATTCAAGTTGTTGAATGAGCAAGAAATGCCAAAAATGAGTATATATGGGTGATTGTGACTAAAATATTATTTAGAATGAGTGTACAATGATGAAACGTGTATAAATGGGAGATTCTAACCGAAATATGGTTTAGAATGACCGAAGATCGGTGAAACCGAGTATAGATGCATAACTCTAACCGGCTTAAGGTAAAAATAAAAGTAGCGTAGATTAGTGAAAATGAGTTTATAAAATTGATTCTAACCGAAAGTAAGGTATCAAATTCTCGTAGATTGTTAAAAAAGAGTACAAATGAATGATTCTAATTGAAATATGGTTTAGAGTGAGTGTACAATAATGAAAACGAGTATAGATGGGTGTTTCTACTTGAAATGTGGTACAAAACGCCCGTAGACTTGTGAAAACGACTATAAATGAGTTTTTGTAACCAAAATATGTTTTGGATTTAGCATACAATAAAGAAATCGAGTACAGATGGGTGATTCTAACTGAAATGGAATGAGCGTACAATGGTTGTATAGATGTATTATTCAAACCGAAATATGGCATAAAACAGGCTTAGAATGGAGAAACGAGTATATATGGATGATTCTAATCAAAATATGGTTTGTAATAGGTGTAGATTGGAGAAACCGAGTATGTATGCAATAAGTCTAACAGAAATAAGGTACCAAATGCTCGTTGACTGGTGAAAACAAGTATAAATGAATGATTCTAACAGAAATATGGTTTAGAATCAGCGTACAATGATTAAAACGAGTATTGATGGGTGATTCTAATCGAAATATGGTAAAAATGGTCATAAACTGTTGAAACCAGTATAGGTGGTTGATTATAACCGAAATATGGCATATAACGTCGTAGACTGATGAAAACGAGTATAAATGAGTTATTCTAACCGAAACAAGTGCATAATGAGCATAAAATGATAAAAACGAAGATACATGGGTGATTCAAACTGAAATATGACTTAAAATGAACGTAAATTAATGAAAACAAGTATATACAGGTAATTAAAACCGAAATATAATTTAGAATAAGCGTACAATGATAAAAATCAGTATAGATGGATTATTCTAACCGAAATATGGTATAAAATAGGCATAGAATGGTTAAAACGAGTATAGATGTGTAATTCTAACTGAAATATGGCTTAGAATAGGTGAACTGAGTATAGATTGGTGTTTAAATAGAAATATGGTATACATAAGTATGAAATGATGAAAACGAGTATAAATTGGTGATTCGAGGTGTTGACTGAGCAAGCAATGCCAAAAACGAGTATAGATGGGTGATTGTGACTGAAATATTATTTAGAATGAGCGTATAATGATGAAAACGTGTATAAATGGAGATTCTAACCGAAATATGGTTTAGAATGACCGAAGATCGGTGAAAACCGAGTATAAATGCGTAACTCTAACCGACTTAAGGTAAAAAAAAAGTGGCCTAGATTAGTAAAAATGAGTTTATAAAATCGATTCTAACCGAAGTAAGTATCAAATTCTCGTAGATTGTTAAAACGAGTACAAATAAATGATTCTAATTGAAATATGGTTTAGATGTGAGCGTACAATGATAAAAACGAGTATAGATGGGTGTTTCTACCTGAAATATGGTACAAAATGCCCGAAGACTTGTGAAAATGACTATAAATAAGTTTTTGTAATCGAAATATGGTTTGGAATTAGCATACAATGAAGAAACCGAGTACAGATGGGTGATTCTAACAAAAATGAATGAGCGTACAATGATGAAAACATGTATAGATAAGTTATTCAAACCGAAATATGGTATAAAACAGGCTTAGAATGGTGAAAACGAGTATATATGGATGATTCTAATCAAAATATGGTTTATAATGGGTCTAGACTGGAGAAACCGAGTATGGATGCAATAAGTCTAACAAAAATAAGGTACCAAATACTCGTGGACTGATGAAAGCAAGTATAAATGAATGATTCTAACTGTAATATAGTTTAGAATCAGTGTACAATGATCAAAACGAGTATAGATGGGTGATTCTAATCAAAATATGGTAAAAATGGTCTTAGACTATTGAAAACCAGTATTGGTGGGTGATTCTAACCCAAATATGGTATATAACGGTCATAGACTGGTGAAAACGAGTCTAAATGAATTATTCTAACTGAAACACGGTGCAGACTGAGCATAAAATAATGAAAACGAAGATACAAGGGTGATTCAAACTGAAATATGACTTAAATGAACGTACAATGATGAAAACAAGTATATATGGGTAATTGAAATCAAATATAATTAGAATGAGCGTACAATGATGAAAATTAGTATAGATGAATGATTCTACTGAAATATGGTATAAATAGGCATAGAATGGTTAAAACGAGTATAGATGTGTAATTCTAACCGAAATAATGGCTTATAATAGGTGAACTGAGTATAGATTGGTGTTTAAATAGAAATATGGTATACAATAAGCATAAAAATAATAAAAACGAGTATAAATAGGTGATTCGAGGTGTTGAATGAGCAAGCAATGCCGAAAACGAGTATAGATGGGTGATTGTGACTGAAATATTATTTAGAATGAGCGTACAATGATGAAAACGTGTATAAATGGGAGATTCTAATGAGCGAAGATCGGTGAAACCGAGTATAAATGCGTAACTCTAACCGACATAAGGTAAAAAAAAGTGACGTAGATTAGTGAAATAAAATCGATTCTAACCGAAGTAAGGTATCAAATTCTCGTAGATTGTTAACAACGAGTACAAATGAATGATTCTAATCGAAATATGGTTTAGAGTGAGCGTACAATGATGAAAACGAGTATAGATGGGTGTTTTTACCTAAAATGTGGTACAAAATGCCCGTAGCCTTGTGAAAACGACTATAAATGAGTTTTGTAATCAAAATATGGTTTGGAATTAGCATACAATGAAGAAACTAAGTACAGATGGGTGATTCTAACTGAAATGGAATGAGCGTACAATGATGAAAATATGTATAGATGTGTTATTCAAACCGAAATATGGTATAAAACAGGCTTAGAATGGTGAAAACGAGTATATATGGATGATTCTAATCAAAATATAGTTTATAATGGGTGTAGATTGGAGAAACCGAGTATGGATGCAATAAGTCTACAGAAATAAGGTACCAAATACTCGTGGACTGGTGAAAATAAGTATAAATGAATGATTCTAACTGTAATATGGTTTAGAATCAGCGTACAATGATCAAAACGAGTATAGATGGATAATTCTAATCGAATATGATAAAAATGGTCGTAGACTGTTGAAAACCAGTATAGGTGGGGGATTCTAAACGAAATATGGTATATAACGGTCGTAGACTGGTGAAAACAAGTTTAAATGAGTTATTCTAACTGAAACACGGTGCAGAATGAGCATAAAATGATGAAAACGAAGATACATGGGTGATTCAAACTGAAATATGACTTAAAATGAACGTACAATGATGAAAAGAAGTATATATGGATAATTGAAACCGAAATATAATATAGAATGAGCCTACAATGATGAAAATCAGTATAGATGGATGATTCTAACCAAAATATGGTATAAAATAGATATATAATGGTTAAAATGAGTATAGATGTGTAATTATAACCGAAATATGGCTTAGAATAGGTAAAACGAGTATAGATTGGTGTTTAAATAGAAATATGGTATACAACAAGCGTGAAATGATAAATATGAGTATAAACAGGAGATTCAAGGTGTTGAATGAGCAAGCAATGCCAAAAATGAGTATAGATGAGTGATTGTGACTGAAATATTGTTTAGAATGAGCGTACAATGATGAAAACGTGTATAAATAGGAGATTCTAACCGAAATATGGTTTAGAATGAGCGAAGATCGGTGAAACCGAGTATAGATACGTAACTCTAACCGACTTAAGGTAAAAAAAGTGGCGTAGATTAGTGAAAATGAGTTTATAAAATCGATTCTAACCGAAGTAAGGTATCAAATTCTCATAGAATGTTAAAAACGAGTACAAATGAATGATTCTAATCGAAATATGGTTTAGAGTGAGCGTACAATGATGAAAACGAGTATAGATGGGTGTTTCTACCAGAAATGTGGTACAAAATGCCCGTAGACTTGTGAAAGCGACTATAAATGAGTTTTTATAACCGAAATAGGGTTTGGATTTAGTATACAATAAAGAAACCGAGTACAGATGGGTGATTCTAACTGAAATGGAATAAGCGTACAATGATGAAAACATGTATAGATGTGTTATTCAAACCGAAATATGGCATAAAAACAGGCTTAGAATGGTGAAACGAGTATATATGGATGATTCTAATCAAAATATGGTTTATAATGGGCGTAGATTGGAGAAACCGAGTATGGATGCAATAAGTCTAACAGAAATAAGGTACCAAATACTCGTGGACTGGTGAAAACAAGTATAAATGAATGATTCTAACTGTAATATGGTTTAGAATCAGCGTACAATGATCAAAACGAGTATAGATGGGTAATTCTAATCGATATATGGTAAAAATGGTCGTAGACTGTTGAAAACCAGTATAGGTGGGTGATTCTAACCGAAATATGGTATATAATGGTCGTAAACTGGTGAAAATGAGTCTAAATGAGTTATTCTAACCGAAACATGGTGCAGAATGAGCATAAAATGATGAAAACGAAGATACATGGGTGATCCAAACTGAAATATGACTTAAAATGAACGTACAATGATGAAAACAAGTATATATGGGTAATTAAAACCGAAATATAATTTAGAATGAGCCTATAATAATAAAAACCAGTATAGATGGATGATTCTAACCAAAATATGGTATAAAATAGATATAGAATGGTTAAAACGAGTATAGATGTGTAATTCTAACAAAATATGGCTTAGAATAGGTGAAACCGAGTATAGATTAGTATTTAAATAGAAATATGGTATACAATAAGCATGAAATAATGAAAATGAGTATAAACAGGTGATTCAAGGTGTTGAATGAGCAAGCAATGTTGAAAATGAGTATAATGGGTGATTGTGACTAAAATATTGTTTAGAATGAGCGTACAATAATAAAAATGTGTATAAATGGAGATTCTAACCGAAATATGGTTTAGAATGACCGAAGATCGGTAAAATCGAGTATAGATGCGTAACTCTAACCGACTTAAGGTAAAAAAAAGTGCGTAGATTAGTGGAAATGAGTATATAAAATCGATTCGAACCGAAGTAAGGTATCAAATTCTCATAGATTGTTAAAAATGAGTACAATGAATGATTCTAATCAAAATATGATTTAGAGTGAGCGTACAATGATGAAAACAAGTATAGATGGGTGTTTCTACCTGAAATATGGTACAAAATGCCCGTAGACTTGTGAAAACTACTATAAATGAGTTTTTGTATACGAAATATAGTTTGGAATTAGCATACAATGAAGAAACCGAGTACAGATGGGTGATTCTAACTTAAATGAAATGAGCGTACAATAATAAAAACATGTATAGATGTGTTATTCAAACCAAAATATGCATAAAACAGGCTTAGATGGTGAAAACGAGTATATATGATGATTCTAATCAAAATATGCTATATAATGGGGGTAGATTGGAGAAACCGAGCATGGATGCAAAAATTCTAATAGAAATAAGGTACCAAATACTCATGGACTGGTAAAAATAAGTATAATGAATGATTCTAACTGTAATATGATTTAGAATCAGCGTACAATGATCAAAACGAGTATAGATGGGTGATTCTAATCGAAATATGATAAAAATGGTCGTAGACTGTTGAAAATCAGTATAGGTAGGTGATTCTAACTGAAATATGGTATATAACGGTCGTACACTAGTGAAAACGAGTCTAAATGAGTTATTCTAATCGAAACACGGTGCAGAATGAGCATAAAATGATGAAAACAATGATACATGGGTGATTCAAACTGAAATATGACTTAAAATGAACGTACAATAATGAAAATAAGTATATATGGGTATTAAAACCGAAATATAATTTAGAATGAGCCTACAATGATGAAAACCAGTATAGATGGATGATTCTAATCGAAATATGGTATAAAATAGACATAGAATGGTTAAAACGAGTATAGATGTGTAATTCTAACCGAAATATGGCTTAGAATAGGTGAACCGAGTATAGATTGATGTTTAAATAGAAATATGGTATACAATAAGCGTGAAATAATGAAAATGAGTATAAACAGGTGATTCAAGTTGTGAATGAGCAAGAAATGCCAAAAATGAGTATAGATGGGTGATTGTGACTAAAATATTATTTAGAATAAGTGTACAATGATGAAAACGTGTATAAATGGAGATTCTAACCGAAATATAGTTTAGAATGACCGAAGATCGGTGAAACCGAGTATAGATTGCATAACTCTAACCGGCTTAAGGTAAAAATAAAAGTAGCGTAGATTAGTGAAAATGAGTTTATAAAATTGATTCTAACCGAAGTAAGGTATCAAATTCTCATAGATTGTTAAAAACGAGTACAAATGAATGATTCTAATTGAAATATGGTTTAGAGTGAGCGTACAATGACGAAAACGAGTATAGATGGGTGTTTCTACTTGAAATGTGGTACAAAATGCCCGTAGACCTTGTGAAAACGACTATAAATGAGTTTTTGTAACCGAAATATGTTTGGATTTAGCATACAATAAAGAAACCGAGTACAGATGGGTGATTCTAACTGAAATGGAATGAGCGTACAATGATGAAAACATGTATAGATGTGTTATTCAAACCAAAATATGGCATAAAACAGGCTTAGAATATTAAAAATGAGTATATATGGATGATTCTAATCAAAATATAGTTTGTAATAGGTGTAGATTGGAGAAACCGAGTATAGATGCAATAAGTCTAACAGAAATAAGGTACCAAATGCCTCGTGGACTGGTGAAAACAAGTATAAATGAATAATTCTACAGAAATATGGTTTAGAATCAGCGTACAATGATTAAAACGAGTATAGATGGGTGATTCTAATCGAAATATGGTAAAAATGGTCGTAGACTGTTGAAAACCAGTATAAGTGGTTGATTATAACCGAAATATGGCATATAACGGTCGTCTGATGAAAACGAGTATAAATGAGTTATTCTAACCGAAACAAGGTGCAGAATGAGCATAAAAATGAAAAAACGAAGATACATGGGTGATTCAAACTGAAATATGACTTAAATAAATGTAAATTATTGAAAACAAGTATATGCGGGTAATTGAAACCGAAATATAATTTAGAATAAGCGTACAATGATGAAAATCAGTATAGATGGATTATTCTAACCGAAAATATGGTATAAAATAGGCATAGAATGGTTAAAACGAGTATAGATGTGTAATTCTAACTGAAATATGGCTTAGAATAGGTGAACTGAGTATAGATTGTGTTTAAATAGAAATATAGTATACAATAAGCATGAAATGATGAAAACGAGTATAAATTGGTGATTCGAGGTGTTGAATGAGCAAGCAATACCAAAACGAGTATAGATGGGTGATTGTGACTGAAATATTATTTAGAATGAGCGTATAATGATGAAAACATGTATAAATGGGAGATTCTAACCGAAATATAGGTTTAGAATGACCGAAAGATCGGTGAAACCGAGTATAGATGCGTAACTCTAACTGACTTAAGGTAAAAAAAAAGTGGCCTAGATTAGTGAAAATGAGTTTATAAAATCGATTCTAACCAAAGTAAGGTATCAAATTCTCGTAGATTGTTAAAAACGAGTACAAATAAATGATTCTAATTGAAATATAGTTTAGAGTGAGCGTACAATGATAAAAATGAGTATAAATGGATGTTTCTACCTGAAATATGTACAAAATGCCCGAAGACTTATGAAAACGACTATAAATAAGTTTTTCTAATCGAATATGGTTTGGAATTAGCATACAAATGAAGAAACCGAGTACAGATGGGTGATTCTAACAAAAATGGAATGAGCGTACAATGATGAAAACATGTATAGATAAGTTATTCAAACCGAAATATGGCCGTAAAACAGGCTTAGAATGGTGAAAAACGAGTATATATGGATGATTCTAATCAAAATATGGTTTATAATGGGTGTAGACTGGAGAAACCGAGTATGGATGCAATAAGTCTATTAAAAATAAGGTACCAAATACTCGTGGACTGATGAAAGCAAGTATAAATGAATGATTCTAACTGTAATATAGTTTAAAATCAGCGTACAATGATCAAAACGAGTATAGATTGGTGATTCTAATCAAAATATGGTAAAAATGGTCTTTGACTATTGAAAACTAGTATAGGTAGGTGATTCTAACCGAAATATGGTATATAACGGTCATAGACTGGTGAAAACGAGTCTAAATGAATTATTCTAACCGACACACGGTGCAGACTGAGCATAAAAATAATGAAAACGAAGATACAAGGGTGATTCAAACTGAAATATGACTTAAAATGAACGTACAATGATGAAAAACAAGTATATATGGGGTAATTGAAATCAAAATATAATTTAGAATGAGCGTACAATGATGAAAATCAGTATAGATGAATGATTCTAACTGAAATATGGTATAAAATAAGATATAAAATGGTTAAAATGAGTATAGATGTGTAATTTTAACCGAAATATGGCTTAGAAATAGGTGAAACGAGTATAGATTGGTGTTTAAATAGAATATGGTATACAATAAGCGTGAAATGATAAATATGAGTATAAACAGGCGATTCAAGGTGTTGAATGAGCAAGCAATGCCGAAAATGAGTATAGATGGGTGATTGTGACTGAAATATTGTTTGGAATGAGCGTACAATGATGAAACGTGTATAAATAGGAGATTCTAACCGAAATATGGTTTAGAATGAGCGAAGATCGGTGAAACCGAGTATAGATGCGTAACTCTAACCGACTTAAGGTAAAAAAAAAGTGGCGTAGATTAGTGAAAATGAGTTTATAAAATCAATCTAACCGAAGTAAGGTATCAAATTCTCATAGATTGTTAAAAATGAGTACAAATGAATGATTCTAATCGAAATATGGTTTAGAGTGAGCGTACAATGATGAAAACGAGTATAGATGGGTGTTTCTACTTGAAATGTGGTACAAAAATGCCCGTTGACTTGTGAAAACGACTATAAATAAGTTTTGTAATCAAAATATGGTTTGGAATTAGCATACAATGAAGAAACCGCGTACATATGGGTGATTCTAACTGAAACGGAATGAGCGTACAATGATGAAAACATGTATATGTGTTATTGAAACCTAAATATGGCATAAAACAGGCTTAGAATGGTGAAAACGAGTATATATGGATGATTCTAATCAAAATATGGTTTATAATGGGTGTAGATTGGAGAAACCGAGTATGGATGTAATAAGTCTAACAGAAATAAGGTACCAAATACTCGTGGACTGGTGAAAACAAGTATAAATAAATGATTCTAACTGTAATATGGTTTAGAATCAGCGCACAATGATCAAAACGAGTATAGATGGGTGATTCTAATCGAAATATGGTAAAAATGGTCGTAGACTGTTGAAAATCAGTGTAGGTGGTTGATTATAACCGAAATATGGTATATAACAGTCGTAGACTAGTGAAAACGAGTATAAATAAGTTATTCTAACTGAAACATGGTGCAGAATAAGCATAAAATAATGAAAACGAAGATACATGGGTAATTCAAACTAAAATATGACTTAAAATGAACGTACAATGATAAAAACAAGTATATATGGGGAATTAAAACAAAAATATAATTTAGAATGAGCGTACAATAAAAAAAATCAGTATAGACGGATGATTCTAACCGAAAGATGGTATAAAAATAGACGTAGAATAGTTAAAACGAATATAGATGTGTAATTCAAACCGAAATATGGCTTAGAATAGGTTAACCGAGTATAGATTGGTATTTAAAATAGAAATATGGTATACAATAAGCGTGAAATGATGAAAACGAGTATAAACAGGCGATTCAAGGTGTTGAATGAGCAAGCAATGCCGAAAATGAGTATAGATGGTGATTGTGACTGAAATATTGTTTAGAATGAGCGTATAATGATGAAAACGTGTATAAATGGGAAATTCTAACCGAAATATGGTTTATAATGAGCGAAGATCGGTGATACCGAGTATAGATGCATAACTCTAACCGACTTAAGGTAAAAAAATAAAGTGGAGTAGATTAGTGAAAATGAGTTTATAAAATTGATTATAACCGAAGTAAGGTATCAAATTTTAGTAGATTGTTAAAAATGAGTACAAATGAATAATTCTAATCAAAATATGGCTTAGAGTGAGCGTACCATGATGAAAAACGAGTATAGATGGTGTTTCTACCAGAAATGTGGTACAAAATGCCCGTAGACTTGTGAAAGCGACTATTAAATGAGATTTTATAACCGAAATAGGGTTTGGATTTAGTATACAATAAAGAAACCGAGTACAGATGGGTGATTCTAACTGAAATGGAATGAGCGTACAATGATGAAAACATGTATAGATGTGTTATTCAAACCGAAATATGGCATAAAATAGGCTTAGAATGGTGAAAACGAGTATATATGGATGATTCTAATCAAAATATAGTTTATAATGGGTGTAGATTGGATAAATCGAGTATGGATGCAATAAGTCTAACAGAAATAAGGTACCAAATGATTGTGGACTGGTGAAAACAAGTATAAATAAATAATTCTAACTGTAGTATTTATAATGGGTGTAGATTGGAGAAATCGAGTATGGATGCAATAAGTCTAACAGAAATAAGGTACCAAATGATTGTGGACTGGTGAAAACAGTATAAATAAATAATTCTAACTGTAGTATGGTTTAGAATCAGCGTGCAATGATCAAAACGAGTATAGATGTGTGATTCTAATCGAAATATGGTCAAAATGGTTGTAGATTATTGAAAACCAGTATAGGTGGTTGATTATAACCGAAATATGGTATATAACGGTCGTAGACTGGTGAAAATGAGTATAAATGAGTTATTCTAAACCGAAACATGGTGCAGAATGAGCATAAAATAATGAAAACGAAGATACATGGGTGATTCAAACTAAAATATGACTTAAAATGAGCGTACAATGATAAAAACAAGTATTTATGGGTAATTAAAACCCGAAATATAATTTAGAATGAGCGTACAATGATGAAAACCAGTATAGATGGATGATTCTAAACCGAAATATGGTATAAAATAGGCATAGAATGGTTAAAACGAGAATAGATGTGTAATTTTAACCGAAATATGGCTTAGAATAGGTGAACTGAGTATAGATTGGTGTTTAAATAGAAATATGGTATACAATAAGCATGAAATGATGAAAACGAGTATAAATAGGTGGTTCGAGGTGTTGAATGAGCAAGCAATGCCGAAACGAGTATAGATGGGTGATTGTGACTGAAATATTGTTTAGAATGAGCGTACAATGATGAAAACGTATATAAATGGGAGATTCTAACCGAAATATGGTTTAGAATGACCGAAGATCGATGAAACCGAGTATAGATGCGTAACTCTTACCGACTTAAGGTAAAAAAAAAGTGGCGTAGATTAGTGAAAATGAGTTTATAAAATCAATTCTAACCGAAAGTAAGGTATCAAATTCTTATAGATTGTTTAAAAACGATTACAAATGAATGATTCTAATCGAAATATAGTTTAGAGTGAGCGTACAATGATAAAAACGAGTATAGATGGGGTGTTTCTACCTGAAATATGGTACAAAACGCCCGTAGACATGTGAAAAAGACTATAAATGAGTTTTTGTAATCAAAATATGGTTTGGAATTAGCATACAATGAAGAAACCGAGTACAAATGGGTAATTCTAGCTGAAATGGAATGAGCATACAATGATAAAAAATATGTATAGATGTGTTACTCAAACTGAAATATGGCATAAAATAGGCTTAGAATGGTGAAAAACGAGTATATATGGATAATTCTAATCAAAATATGGTTTATAATGGGTGTTGATTGGAGAAATCGAGTATGGCAATAAGTCTAACAGAAATAAGGTACCAAATGCTCGTGGACTGGTGAAAACAAGTATAAATAAATGATTCTAACTGAAAATATGGTTTAGAATCAGCGTACAATGATCAAAACGAGTATAGATGGATGATTCTACTCGAAATATGGTAAAAATGGTCGTAGACTGTTGAAAACCAGTATAGGTGGGTGATTCTAATCGAAATATGGTATATAACGGTCGTAGACTAGTAAAAATGAGTCTAAATAAGTTATTCTAACCGAAATACGGTGCACAATGAGCATAAAATGATGAAAACAAAGATACATAGGTGATTCAAACTGAAATATGACTTAAAATAAATGTACAATGATGAAAACAAGTATATATGGGTAATTGAAATCGAAATAAAACGAGTATAAATGGGTGATTGTGACTGAAATATTATTTAGAATGAGCGTACAAAGATGAAAACGTGTATAAATGGAAGATTCTAACCGAAATATGGTTTAGAATGAGCGAAGATCGTGAAACCGAGTATAGATGCGTATCTCTAACCGACTTAAGGTAAAAAAAAGTGGCGTAGATTAGTGAAAATGAGTTTATAAAATCGATTCTAACCGAAGTAAGGTATCAAATTCTCGTAGATTGGTTAAAAACGAGTACAAAGAATGATTCTAATCGAAATATGGTTTAGAGTGAGCGTACAATGATGAAAACGAGTATAGATGGGTGTTTCTACCTGAAATGTGTACAAAACGCCCGTAGATGTAAGCCCTTGATTTTTCAAAAATATTAAAATTGGATTTTTTTCGCAATTTTTTGGAATTTTCTGGGAATTTTCTCTAATTAAAATCAGGGTTTTAATTATTAAATAATTTTTATTTGTTAATAAATAATATTAAAATATTATGGAAATAATATTTTTGGGTGTAAAATAGAAAACTGGACTTAGGGTAATTTTTCTGGAATTTATTGGACCCCGGACCTATTTTAAATCTCCTAAAAACTATTTAATTAATTAATTATTTAATTAATTGATTTATTATTATTATTATTATTATTATTATTATTATTATTATTATTATTATTATTATTATTATTATTTCGGCCCATTCCTCAGCCAGCGGCCCAAACCATCCGGCCCAGCCCATTTGGCCGAGCCCAACCCGCCAATTCTAGCGGGTCGGGTCGGGTCGGATCTGCCCGCCGCCTGACCCGACCCAAACCCCGGCGACCCCTCACCCCCCCGCGTGACCCACTCCGCCCCCCCCCCGCGTCCACCGGCTCCCCGCGCCTCCCGTCGGGACCCGCCGGCCGCCTCCGCGCTGCTCGCGGCCACGCGCCTCCGCCCCCGCGCTGGCCGCCGCCTCCCTCGGCCCACGCCACCGTCTCCTCCCCTTTTAAAACCCTAACCCCCCCCGTTCGCCCTCCGCCTCCTCGCCGCCCCGGCGTCGCCCGACCGCCTGTGCAGCCTCGCCGCCACCCGCCGTTGCAGCCCCCGCCGTTCCCCTCTCCTCCTCCCTCCTCCACCGGCTCCGGCCTTCCCCCTCGATCCAGCAGCAGCAGCAACAGCTGGCCGGCCACCTCCGACAGCCTCTGCCGGCCGTCCCCGCACGCCCCGCTCCCCGGCGAGCCGCCCTCGACCTCCCCGCCACCGTGCCGTCCGCCTGAGCGTCACCGAGTCCAGCAAATCCTAACCCTAACCCTAATTCCCGAATCCCCGTGTCGGCGTGTCGGACACGACACGGACACGAGAAAATCTCGGTTTTTGAGCCCTGTTCAGGTGCGTGTAACTTTCTCCTCGCTGCCCCCGTTTTTAATTCCGTAAATTGCATTGTGAAGTCTGTATGACCCTCTCGGTGCCCGGACAAACCGCTCGGGGCATCGCGTCTTGTGGTGATCGCACACCGCGATCTAAAAACAGGAAAAACATCGACCCGATTCACCCCGGAACTGGGTACGCCCCGCCAAACGGGACGACTTGGTCGCGCGCGGTCTTCACAGATATGTGCGCGCCGTCGATACGGACGTGTGAGATTTTGCGGAAGCTGATTCGGGTGTGCGTGCACATCGGAATCAACGCGTATCCGCGGACATCGCCCCGTATCCGACTTTTCTGCAATTCGCCCTAACTTCTTGTACACACGTCGGATCAAAACGAAACTTGTGCCATCGAACTCGTAGCGATACGCTGGTCCTGTGACCCAAGTTTGGTTCAATTCTGAGAACGTTGATGAAATCGCGTGTCGTGGGCCCTACAGGTCCCGCTCGACAGGCAATTTTGTGATCGGCTCATCGGAATCCAATTCTGGAAGTTCCGTTGGGTTCGTATCATCGTTCCTGACCTGTTGACACTAAGTTGGGTGAATTTGGAGACCTTTGACCCTGACACATTTTTCGGTGCAAAGCGGGCCCACATGCGGACCCCGTTTTGACCCGAAACTGTCGTTTTTGCCCTTGTCTCCAAATTGGACCCAAGAACAGGCGTTTCTAGCTATTTGATATCTTCTGAGCATGATGGTAATATTTATTTTAGCATCCGCAGTCATTTCTAGAAATTTTCCCGAGACACAAAACTGTATTTGGATCCAAACATCAGGCAAGTACCTGCACTTCAAGTTTAATATTTACATTGTGATAATTAATTCTCTGCTTTACTAGTACCCTTGATGATTACACGTAGTGTTAGAACACTGGATTTCATGTCTTGAATATTGGATTTCATGTCTTGCTTTTCGTATCGGGTGGGAGAATACTAGGAGGCATGTAGTTTACCCTTCCCCCTGTTCCTGTCTAATAGCTGTTGGTACGCGACTGTACCATCAGCCGGATCTCGATTATTCCTGTTTAATAGTTGTCTATGACGGCCGGATTAGCCTTATAAGCCCCTACATGCCAACTATGTATTCTAAATACACAAGTTCATGCACATAGTTCTTGTCGTGTTGCAGTTCTTGTTGTCTTGTTACAGTTACTTTTTCTGTCACATTTTATTCCTGTTTTACTCATATTCCTTTTTTAAAGCAATTAATCATGTTTTACTTATAGTCCTGATTTATAGCATTAATTCTCAGTTAATTTTCACTACTTATTTATGCATATTCTCAACATGATGCTTAGTCAGTTATTTTCTACCTGTCACAAATATTTAGTTTAAATTTTGTTGTGCATTGTGTACTTTGCTCCTTTCCTGACTGGATCCATTGTTTTAGGCGATGATGAGAACCTTGCCCCCACCTATTATGGCCCCTATGAGGTAGCAGGTGATACAGTTGAGAAGTCGGTTCCTACTCAGGAGATACTTTGAGGAGTAGTAGCCAGTTAGCTAGTATTTTCTTTCAGCACAGTAATCGGGTTTGTCCCCGATTTATCTTCTAGATTCTGTATTAAACCATGGATTTGTATATCACAATTTGTCTTATGAAATCTTATCATTTCTATTTCCCTGTCATTTTTCTTGTCTATTTACTTTATTGTGGATGAGATAGATTTTAAATTACCTGTGATTATGACCTAGACAGCGTACTACCGCCGACACTGCGGCGTAGGCTGGACGTACCCACGTACTCGTGCCCGAATATCCGGGTGCGGGTCGTGACAGTAGACTTGTGAAAACAACTATAAATGAGTTTTTGTAACCGAAATATGGTTTGGAATTAGCATACAATGAAGAAACCGAGTAAGGATGGGTGATTCTAACTGAAATGCAATGAGCGTACAATGATGAAAACATGTATAGATGTGTTATTCAAACCGAAATATGACATAAAACAGGCTTAGAATGGTGAAAACGAGTATATATGGATGATTCTAATCGAAATATGGTTTATAACGGGCGTAGATTGGAGAAACCGAGTATGGATGCAATAAGTCTAACCGAAATAAGGTACCAAATGCTCGTGGACTAGTGAAAACAAGTATAAATAAATGATTCTAACTGAAATATGGTTTAGAATCAGTGTACAATGATCAAAACGAGTATAGATGGGTGATTCTAATCGAAATATGGTAAACATGATTGTAGACTGTTGAAAACCAGTATAGGTGGGTGATTCTAACCGAAATATGGTATATAACGGTCGTAGACTGGTGAAAACGAGTATAAATGAGTTATTCTAACCGAAACACGGTACAAAATGAGCACAAAATGATGAAAACGAAGATACATGGGTGATTCAAACAAAAATATGACTTAAAATGAATGTACAATCATGAAAACAAGTATACATGGGTAATTGAAACCGAAATATAATTTAGAATGAGCGTACAATAATGAAAACCAGTATAGATGGATGATTCTAACCGAAATATGGTATAAAATATGCATAGAATGGTTAAAACGAGTATAAATGTGTAATTCTAACCGAAATATGGCTTAGAATAGGTGATCCGAGTACAGATTAGTGTTTAAATAGAAATATGGTATACAATAAGCGTGCAATGATGAAAACGAGTATAAATAGGCGATTTAAGGTGTTGAATGAGCAAGCAATGCCGAAAACGAGTATAAATGGGTGATTGTGACTGAAATATTGTTTAGAATGAGCGAACAATGATGAAAACGTGTATAAATGGGAGATTCTAACCGAAATATGGTTTAGAATGAGCGAAGATCGATAAAACCGAGTATAGATGCGTATCTCTAACCGACTTAAGGTAAAAAAAAAGTGGCATAGATTAGTGAAAATGAGTTTATAAGATCGATTATAACCGAAATAAGGTATCAAATTCTCGTGGATTATTAAAAACGAGTACAAATGAATGATTCTAATCGAAATATGGTTTAGTGTGAAAGTACAATGATGAAAACGAGTATAGATGGGTGTTTCTACCTGAAATGAGGTACAAAATGCCCGTAGACTTGTGAAAACGACTATAAATGAGTTTTTTTAACCGAAATATGGTTTGGAATTAGCATACAATGAAGAAACCGAGTACAGATAGCTGATTCTAACTGAAATGGAATGATCGTACAATGATGAAAACATGTATAGCTGAGTTATTCAAACCGAAATATGGCATAAAATTGGCTTAGAATGGTGAAAACGAGTATATATGGATGATTCTAATCGAAATATGGTTTATAATGGGCGTAGATTGGAGAAACAGAGTATGGATGCAATAAGTCTAACCGAAATAAGGTACCAAATGCTCGTGGACAGGTGAAAACAAGTATAAATGAATGATTCTAACTGAAATATGGTTTAGAATCAGCGTACAATGATCAAAACGAGTATAGATGGATGATTCTAATCGAAATATGGTAAACATGGTCGTAGACTATTGAAAACTAGTATAAGTGGGCAATTCTAACCAAAATATGGTATATAACGGTCGTAGACTAGTCAAAACGAGTATAAATGAGTTATTCTAACCGAAACACGGTGCAGAATGAGCATAAAATGATGAAAACGACGATACATGGGTGATTCAAACAGATATATGACTTAAAATGAACGTACAATCATGAAAACAAGTATATATGGGTAATTGAAACCGAAATATAATTTAGAATGAGCGTACAATGATGAAAACTAGTATAGATGGATGATTCTAACCGAAATATGGTATAAAATAGGCATAGAATGGTTTAAAACGAGTATAGATGTGTAATTCTAACCGAAATATGGCTTAGAATAGGTGATCCGAGTACAGATTGGTGTTTAAATAGAAATATGGTATACAATAAGCGTGCAATGATGAAAACAAGTATAAATAGGCGATTCAAGGTGTTGAATGAGTAAGCTGCCAAAAACGAGTATAGATGGGTGATTGTGACTAAAATATTGTTTAGAATGAGCGTACAATGATGAAAACGTGTATAAATGGGAGATTCTAACCGAAATATGGTTTAGAATGAGCGAAGATTGGTGAAACCGAGTATAGATGCGTATCTCTAACCAACTTAAGGTAAAAAAAATTGGCGTAGATTAGTGAAAATGAGTTTATAAAATCGATTCTAACCGAAGTAAGGTATCAAATTCTCGTGGATTGTTAAAAACGAGTACAAATGAATGATTCTAATCGAAATATGGTTTAGAGTGAGCGTACAATGATAAAAACGAGTATAGATGGGTGTTTCTACCTGAAATATGGTACAAAACGCTCGTAGACTTGTGAAAACGACTATAAATGAGTTTTTGTAACCGAAATATGGTTTGGAATTAGTATACAATGAAGAAACCGAGTACAGATGGCTGATTCAAACTGAAATGGAATGATCGTACAATGATGAAAACATGTATAGATGAGTTATTCAAACCAAAATATGGCATAAAACAGGCTTAGAATGGTAAAAACGAGTATATATGGAAGATTCTAATCGAAATATGGTTTATAATGGGCGTAGATTGGAGAAACCGAGTATGGATGCAATAAGTCTAACCGAAATAAGGTACCAAATGCTCGTGGACTGGTGAAAACAAGTATAAATGAATGATTCTAACTGAAATATGGTTTAGAATCAGCGTACAATGATGAAAACGAGTATAGATGGGTAATTCTAATCAAAATATGGTAAACATGGTCGTAGACTGTTGAAAACCAGTATAGATGGGTGATTCTAACCGACATATAGTATATAACAGTCATAGACTGGTAAAAACGAGTATAAATGAGTTATTCTAACCGAAATACGGTGCAGAATGAGAATAAAATGATGAAAACGAAGATACATGGGTGATTCAAACAGAAATATGACTTAAAATGAATGTACAATGATGAAAACAAGTATATATGGTTAATTAACATCGAAATATAATTTAGAATGAGCGTACAATGATGAAAAACCAGTATAGATGTATGATTCTAACCGAAATATGGTATAAAATAGGCATAGAATGGTTAAAACGAGTATAGATGTGTAATTCTAACCGAAATATGGCTTAGAATAGGTGATCCGAGTACATATTAGTGTTTAAATAGAAATATGGTATACAATAAGCGTGTAATGATGAAAATGAGTATAAATAGGCAATTCAAGGTGTTGAATGAGCAAGCAATGCCGAAAACGAGTATAAATGGGTGATTGTGACTGAAATATTGTTTAGAATGAGCGTACAATGATGAAAATGTGTATAAATAAGAGATTCTAACAAAAATATGGTTTAGAATATGCGAATACTGGTGAAACCGAGTATAGATGCGTATCTCTAACCGACTTAAGATAAAAAAACATTGGCGTAGATTAGTGAAAATGAGTTTATAAGATCGATTCTAACCGAAGTAAGGTATCAAATTCTCGTGGATTGTTAAAAACGAGTACAAATGAATAATTCTAATCGAAATATTGTTTAGAGTGAGCGTATAATGATGAAAACGAGTATAGATGGGTGTTTCTACCTGAAATGTGGTACAAAACGCCCGTAGACTTGTGAAAATGACTATAAATGAGTTTTTGTAACCGAAATATGGTTTGGAATTAGCATACAATAAAAAAATCGAGTACAGATGGGTGATTCTAACTAAAATGGAATGAGCGTACAATGATGAAAACATGTATAGATGTGTTATTCAAACCGAAATATGGCATAAAACAGGCTAAGAATGGTGAAAACGAGTACATATGGATGATTCTAATCGAAATATGGTTTATAATGGGCGTAGATTGGAGAAACCGAGTATGGATGCAATAAGTCTAACCGAAATAAGGTACCAAATGCTCGTGGATTGGTGAAAACAAGTGTAAATGAATGATTCTAACTGAAATATGGTTTAGAATCAGCGTACAATGATCAAAACGAGTATAGATGTGTGATTCTAATCGAAATATGGTAAACATGGTCGTAGACTGTTGAAAATCAGTATAGGTGGGTGATTCTAATAGAAATATGGTATATAACGGTCGTAGACTGGTGAAAACGAGTATAAATGAGTTATTCTAACCGAAACACGGTGCAGAATGAGCATAAAATGATGAAAACGAAGATACATGGGTGATTCAAACAGAAATATGACTTAAAATGAACGTACAATGATGAAAACAAGTATATATGGGTAATTAAAACCGAAATATAATTTAGAATGAGCGTACAATGATGAAAACCAGTATAGATGGATGATTCTAACCGAAATATGGTATAAAATAGGCATAGAATGGTTAAAAACGAGTATAGATGTGTAATTCTAACCGAAATATGGCTTAGAATAGGTGATCCGAGCACATATTAGTGTTTAAATAGAAATATGGTATACAATAAGCGTGCAATGATGAAAACGAGTATAAATAGGCGATTCAAGGTGTTGAATGAGCAAGCAATGCCGAAAACGAGTATAAATGGGTGATTGTGACTGAAATATTGTTTAGAATGAGCGAACAGTGATAAAAACGTGTATAAATGGGAGATTCTAACCGAAATATGGTTTAGAATGAGCGAAGATCGGTGAAACCGAGTACAGATGCGTATCTCTAACCGACTTAAGTAAAAAAAAAGTAGCATAGATTAGTGAAAATGAGTTTATAAGATCGATTCTAACCGAAGTAAGGTATAAAATTCTCGTGGATTGTTAAAAATGAGCACAAATGAATGATTCTAATTGAAATATGGTTTAGAGTGAGCGTACAATGATGAAAATGAGTATAGATGGGTGTTTGTACCTGAAATATGGTACAAAATGTCCGTAGACATGTGAAAACGACTATAAATGAGTTTTTGTAACCGAAATATGGTTTGGAATTAGAATACAATGAAGAAACCGAGTACAAATGGGTGATTCTAACATAAATTGAATGAGCGTACAATGATGAAAACATGTATAGATGTGTTATTCAAACCGAAATATGGCATAAAACAGGCTTAGAATGGTGAAAACGAGTACATATAAATGATTCTAATCGAAATATGGTTTATAATGGGCGTAGATTGGAGAAACTGAGTATGGATGCAATAAGTCTAACCGAAATAAGGTACCAAATGCTCGTTGACGGGTGAAAACAAATATAAATGAATGATTCTAACTGAAATATGGTTTAGAATCAGCGTACAATGATCAAAACGAGTATAGATGGGTGATTCTAATCGAAACATGGTAAACATGGTCGTAGAATGTTGAAAACCAGTATATATGGGTGATTTTAACCGAAATATGATATATAACGGTCGTAGACTGGTAAAAACGAGTATAAATGAGTTATTCTAACCAAAACACGGTGCAGAATGAGCATAAAATGATGAAAACGAAGATACATGGGTGATTCAAACAGAAATATGACTTAAAATGAACGTACGATAATGAAAACAAGTATATATGGGTAATTAAAACCAAAATATAATTTAGAATAAGCGTACAATGATGAAAACCAGTATAGATGGATGATTCTAACCGAAATATGGTATAAAACAGGCATAGAATGGTTAAAACGAGTAATGTGTAACTCTAACCGAAATATGGCTTAGAATAGGTGATCCGAGTACAGATTGGTATTTAAAAAGAAATATGGTATACAATAAGCGTGCAATGATAAAAACGAGTATAAATAGGCGATTCAAGGTGTTGAATGAGCAAGCAATGCCGAAAACGAGTATAAATGGGTGATTGTGACTGAAATATTGTTTAGAATGAGCGTACAATGTTGAAAACATGTATAAATAGGAGATTCTAACCGAAATATGGTTTAGAATGAGCGAAGATCGGTGAAACCGAGTATAGATGCGTATCTCTAACTGACTTAAGGTAAAAAAAAGTGGCGTAGATTAGTGAAAATGAGTTTATAAGATCGATTCTAACCGAAGTAAGGTTTCAAATTCTCGTGGACTGTTAAAAATGAGTATAAATGAATGATTCTAATCGAAATATGGTTTAGAGTGAGCGTACAATGATGAAAACGAGTATAGATAGTGTGTTTCTACCTGAAATGTGGTACAAAACGCCCGTAGACTTGTGAGAACGACTATAAATGAGTTTTTTTTAAACCGAAATATGGTTTGGAATTAGCATACAATAAAAAAACCGAGTACAGATGGATGATTCTAACTGAAATAAAATGAGCGTACAATAATGAAAACATGTATAGATGTGTTATTCAAACCAAAATATGGCATAAAACAAGCTTAGAATGGTGAAAACGAGTACATATGGATGATTCTAATCGAAATATGGTTTATAATGGGCGTAGATTGGAGAAACTGAGTATGGATACAATAAGTCTAACCAAAATAAGGTACCAAATGCTCGTAGACTGGTGAAAACAAGTATAAATGAATGATTCTAACTAAAATATGGTTTTGAATCAGTGTACAATGATCAAAACGAGTATAGATGGGTGATTCTAATCGAAAAATGGTAAACATGGTCGTAGACTGTTGAAAACCAGTATAGGTGGGTGATTCTAACCAAAATATGGTATATAACGGTCGTAGACTGGTGAAAACGAGTATAAATGAGTTATTCTAACCGAAATACGGTGCAGAATGAGCATAAAATGATGAAAACGAATATACATGGGTGATTCAAACAGAAATATGACTTAAAATGAACGTACAATCATGAAAACAAGTATATATAGGTAATTAAAACCGAAATATAATTTAGAATGAGCGTACAATGATGAAAACCAGTATAGATGGATGATTCTAACCGAAATATGGTATAAAACAGGCATAGAATGGTTAAAACGAGTATAGATGTGTAATTCTAACCGAAATATGGCTTAGAATAGGTGATCCAAGTACAGATTAGTGTTTAAATAGAAATATGGTATAAAATAAGCGTGCAATGATGAAAACGAGTATAAATAGGCGATTCAAGGTGTTGAATGAGCAAGCAATGGCGAAAACGAGTATAAATGGGTGATTGTGACTGAAATATTGTTTAGAATGAGCGAACAAAAATGAAATCGTGTATAAATGTGAGATTCTAACCGAAATATGGTTTAGAATAAGCGAAGTTCGGTGAAACCGAGTATAGATGCGTAACTCTAACCGACTTAAGGTAAAAAAAAAGTGGCATAGATTTGTGAAAATGAGTTTATAAGATCGATTCTAACCGAAGTAAGGTATCAAATTCTCGTGGATTGTTAAAAACGAGTACAAATGAATGATTCTAATCAAAATATGGTTTAGAGTGAGCGTACAATGATGAAAACGAGTATAGATGGGTGTTTCTACCTGAAATATGGTACAAAACGCCCGTTGACTTGTGAAAACGACTATAAATAAGTTTTGTAATCAAAATATGGTTTGGAATTAGCATACAATGAAGAAACCGCGTACATATGGGTGATTCTAACTGAAATGGAATGAGCGTACAATGATGAAAACATATATATGTGTTATTGAAACCTAAATATGGCATAAAACAGGCTTAGAATGGTGAAAACGAGTATATATGGATGATTCTAATCAAAATATGGTTTATAATGGGTGTAGATTGGAGAAACCGAGTATGGATGTAATAAGTCTAACAGAAATAAGGTACCAAATACACGTGGACTGGTGAAAACAAGTATAAATGAATGATTCTAACTGTAATATGGTTTAGAATCAGTGCACAATGATCAAAACGAGTATAGATGGGTGATTCTAATCAAAATATGGTAAAAATGGTCGTAGACTGTTGAAAATCAGTGTAGGTGGTTGATTATAACCGAAATATGGTATATAACAGTCGTAGACTAGTGAAAACGAGTATAAATAAGTTATTCTAACCGAAACATGGTGCAGAATAAGTATAAAATGATGAAAACGAAGATACATGGGTAATTCAAACTGAAATATGACTTAAAATGAACGTACAATGATAAAAATAAGTATATATGGGTAATTGAAACAAAAATATAATTTAGAATGAGCGTACAATAAAAAAATCAGTATAGACGGATGATTCTAACCGAAAGATGGTATAAAATAGACGTAGAATAGTTAAAACGAATATAGATGTGTAATTCTAACCGAAATATGGCTTAGAATAGGTTAACCGAGTATAGATTGGTGTTTAAATAGAAATATGGTATACAATAAGCGTGAAATGATGAAAACGAGTATAAACAGGCGATTCAAGGTGTTGAATGAGCAAGCTATGCCGAAAATGAGTATAGATGGGTGATTGTGACTGAAATATTGTTTAGAATGAGCGTATAATGATGAAAACGTGTATAAATGGGAAAATCTAACCGAAATATGGTTTATAATGAGCGAAGATCGGTGATACCGAGTATAGATGCATAACTCTAACCGACTTAAGGTAAAAAAAATAAAGTGGAGTAGATTAGTGAAAATGAGTTTATAAAATTGATTATAACCGAAGTAAGGTATCAAATTCTAGTAGATTGTTAAAAATGAGTACAAATGAATAATTCTAATCGAAATATGGCTTAGAGTGAGCGTACAATGATGAAAATGAGTATAGATGGGTGTTTCTACCAGAAATGTGGTACAAAATGCCTGTAGACTTGTGAAAGCGACTATAAATGAGTTTTTATAACCGAAATAGGGTTTGGATTTAGTATACAATAAAGAAACCGAGTACAGATGGGTGATTCTAACTGAAATGGAATGAGCGTACAATGATAAAAACATGTATAGATGTGTTATTCAAACCGAAATATGGCATAAAATAGGCTTAGAATGGTGAAAACGAGTATATATGGATGATTCTAATCAAAATATAGTTTATAATGGGTGTAGATTGGAGAAATCGAGTATGGATGCAATAAGTCTAACAGAAATAAGGTACCAAATGATTGTGGACTGGTGAAAACAAGTATAAATAAATAATTCTAACTATAGTATTTATAATGGGTGTAGATTGGAGTAATCGAGTATGGATGCAATAAGTCTAACAGAAATAAGGTACCAAATGATTGTGGACTGGTGAAAACAAGTATAAATAAATAATTCTAACTGTAGTATGGTTTAGAATCAGCGTGCAATGATCAAAACGAGTATAGATGGGTGATTCTAATCGAAATATGGTCAAAATGGTCGTAGATTATTGAAAACCAGTATATGTGGTTGATTATAACCGAAATATGGTATATAACGGTCGTAGACTGGTGAAAATGAGTATAAATGAGTTATTCTAACCGAAATATGGTACAGAATGAGCATAAAATGATGAAAACGAAGATACATGGGTGATTCAAACTGAAATATGACTTAAAATGAACGTACAATGATAAAAACAAGTATTTATGGGTAATTAAAACCAAAATATAATTTAGAATGAGCGTACAATGATGAAAACCAGTATAGATGGATGATTCTAACCGAAATATGGTATAAAATAGGCATAGAATGGTTAAAACGAGAATAGATGTGTAATTCTAACCGAAATATGGCTTAGAATAGGTGAACTGAGTATAGATTGGTGTTTAAATATAAATATGGTATACAATAAGCATGAAATGATGAAAACGAGTATAAATAGGTGATTCGAGGTATTGAATGAGCAAGCAATGCCGAAAACGAGTATAGATGGGTGATTGTGACTAAAATATTATTTAGAATGAGCGTACAATGATGAAAACGTATATAAATGGGAGATTCTAACCGAAATATGGTTTAGAATGATCGAAGATCGATGAAACCGAGTATAGATGCGTAACTCTTACCGACTTAAGGTAAAAAAAAAGTGTATAGATGTGTTATAGATTGTTAAAAACGAGTTTATAAAACTCATTTATAAAATCAATTCTAACCGAAGTAAGGTATCAAATTGTTATAGATTGTTAAAAACGAGTATAGATCAATTCTACCGACTTAAGGTGAAAATGAGTTTATAAAATCAATTCTAACCGAAGTAAGGTATCAAATTGTTATAGATTGTTAAAAACGAGTACAAATGAATAATTCTAATCGAAATATAGTTTAGAGTGAGCGTACAATGATAAAAACGAGTATAGATGGGTGTTTCTACCTGAAATATGGTACAAAACGCCCGTAGAAATGTGAAAAAGACTATAAATGAGTTTTTGTAATCAAAATATGGTTTGGAATTAGCATACAATGAAGAAACCGAGTACAGATGGGTAATTCTAGCTGAAATGGAATGAGCATACAATGATAAAAATATGTATAGATGTGTTACTCAAACTGAAATATGGCATAAAATAGGCTTAGAATGGTGAAAACGAGTATATATGGATAATTCTAATCAAAATATGGTTTATAATGGGTGTTGATTGGAGAAATCGAGTATGGCAATAAGTCTAACAGAAATAAGGTACCAAATGCTCGTGGACTGGTGAAAACAAGTATAAATAAATGATTCTAACTGAAATATGGTTTAGAATCAGCGTACAATGATCAAAACGAGTATAGATGGGTGATTCTAATCGAAATATGGTAAAAATGGTCGTAGACTATTGAAAACCAGTATAGGTGGGTGATTCTAATCGAAATATGGTATATAACGATCGTAGACTAGTAAAAATGAGTCTAAATAAGTTATTCTAACCGAAATACGGTGCACAATGAGCATAAAATGATGAAAACAAAGATACATAGGTGATTCAAACTGAAATATGACTTAAAATAAATGTACAATGATGAAAACAAGTATATATGGGTAATTAAAATCGAAATAAAACGAGTATAAATGGGTGATTGTGACTGAAATATTGTTTAGAATGAGCGTACAATGATGAAAACGTGTATAAATGGGAGATTCTAACCGAAATATGGTTTAGAATGAGCGAAGATCGGTGGAACCGAGTATAGATGCGTATCTCTAACCGACTTAAGGTAAAAAAAAAGTGGCGTAGATTAGTGAAAATGAGTTTATAAAATCGATTCTAACCGAAGTAAGGTATCAAATTCTCGTAGATTGTTAAAAACGAGTACAAATGAATGATTCTAATCGAAATATGGTTTAGAGTGAGCGAACAATGATGAAAACGAGTATAGATGGGTGTTTCTACCTGAAATGTGGTACAAAACGCCCGTAGATGTAAGCCCTTAATTTTTCAAAAATATTAAAATTGGATTTTTCGTAATTTTCTGGAATTTTTTGAGAATTTTCTGTAATTAAAATCAGGGTTTTAATTATTAAATAATTTTTATTTGTAAATAAATAATATTAAAATATCATGGAAATAATATTTTTGGGTGTAAAATGGAAAACTGGACTTAGGGTAATTTTTCTGAAATTTATTGGACCCCGGACCTATTTTTAATCAACTAAAAACTATTTAATTAATTATTTATTTAATTAATTGATTTATTATTATTATTATTATTATTATTATTATTATTATTATTATTATTATTATTATTATTATTATTATTATTCCCGGCCCATTCCTCAGCCCGCGGCCCAAACCATCCGGCCCAGCCCATTTGGTCGAGCCCAACCCGCCAATTCTAGCGGGTCGGGTCGGATCTGCCCGCCGCCTGACCCGACCCAAACCCGGTGACCCCTCACCCCCCGCGTGACCCACTCCGGCCCCCCCCGCGTCCACCGGCTCCCCGCGCCTCCCGCCGGACCCGCCGGCCGCCTCCGCGCTGCTTGCGGCCACGCGCCCCCGCCCCCCGCGCTGGCCGCCGCCTCCCTCGGCCCACGCCACCGTCTCCTCCCCTTTTAAAACCCTAACCCCCCCCGTTCGCCCTCTGCCTCCTCACCGCCCCGGCGTCGCCCGACCGCCTGTGCAGCCTCGCCGCCACCCGCCGTTGCAGCCCCCGCCGTTCCCCTCTCCTCCTCCCTCCTCCACCGGCTCTGGCCTTCCCCTTCGATCCAGCAGCAGCAGCAACAGCCGGCCGGCCACCTCCTACAGCCGCTGCCGGCCGTCCCCGCACGCCCCGCTCCCCGGCGAGCCACCCTCGACCTCCCCGCCACCGTGCCGTCCGCCTGAGCGTCGCCGAGTCCAGCAAACCCTAACCCTAACCCTAATTCCCGAATCCCCGTGTCGGCGTGTCGGACACGACACGGACACGAGAAAATCTCGGTTTTTAAGTCCTGTTCAGGTGCGTGTAACTTTCTCCTCGCTGCCCCATTTTTAATTCCGTAAATTGCGTTGTGAAGTCTGTATGACCCTCTCGGTGTCCGGACAAACCGCTCGGGGCATCGCGTCCTGTGGTGATCGCACACCGCGATCCAAAAACAGAAAAAACATCGACCCGATTCACCCCGGAACTGGGTACGCCCCGCCAAACGGGACGACTTGGTCGCGCGCGGTCTTCACAGATACGTGTGCGCCATCGATACGGACGTGTGACATTTCGCGGAAGCTGATTCGGGTGTGCGTGCACACCGGAATCAACGCGTATCCGCGGACATCGCCCTGTATCCGACTTTTCTGCAATTTGCCCTAACTTCTTGTACACATGTCGGATCAAAACGAAACTTGTGCCATCAAACTCGTAGTGATACGCTGGTCCTGTGACCCAAGTTTGGTTCGATTCTGAGAACGTTGACGAAATCGCGTGTCGTGGGCCCTACAGGCCCCGCTCGACGGGCGATTTTGTGATCGGCTCATCGGAATCCAATTCTGGAAGTTCCGTTGGGTTCGTATCATCGTTCCTGACCTGTTGACACTAAGTTGGGTAAATTTGGAGACCTTTGACCCTGACACATTTTTTGGTGCAAAGCACATGCGGACCCCGTTTTGACCCGAAACTGCCGTTTTTGCCCTTGTCTCCAAATTGGACCCAAGGACAGGCATTTTTAGCTATTTGATATCTTCTGAGCATGATGGTAATATTTATTTCAGCATCCGGAGTCATTTCTGGAAATTTCCCCGAGACACAAAACTGTATTTGGATCCAAACATCAGGCAAGTACCTGCACTTCAAGTTTAATCTTTACATTGTGATAATTAATTCCCTGCTTTACTAGTACCCTTGATGATTACACGTAGTGTTAGAACACTGGATTTCATGTCTTGAATATTGGATTTCATGTCTTGATTTTCGTGTCGGGTGGGAGAATACTAGGAGGCATGTAGTTTACCCTTCCCCCTGTTCCTGTCTAATAGCTGTTGGTACGCGACTGTACCATCAGCCGGATCTCGATTATTCCTATTTAATAGCCGTCTATGACGGCCGGATTAGCCTTATAAGCCCCTACATGCCAACTATGTATTCTAAATACACAAGTTCATGCATATAGTTCTTGTCGTGTTGCAGTTCTTGTTATCTTGTTACAGTTACTTTTCCTGTCACATTTTATTCCTGTTTTACTCATATTCCTGTTTTAAAGCAATTAATCATGTTTTACTTATAGTCCTGATTTATAGCATTAATTCTCAGTTAATTTTCACTACTTATTTATGCATATTCTCAACATGATGCTTAGTCAGTTATTTTCTACCTGTCACAAATATTTAGTTTAAATCTTGTTGTGCATTATGTACTTTGCTCCTTTCCTGACTGGATCCGTTGTTTTAGGCGATGATGAGAACCTTGCCCCCACCTATTATGGCCCTATGAGGTAGCAGGTGATACAGTTGAGAAGTCGGTTCCTACTCAGGAGATACTTTGAGAAGTAGTAGCCAGTTAGCTAGTATTTTCTTTCAGCACAGTAATCGGGTTTGTCCCCAATTTATCTTCTAGATTCTGTATTAAACCATAGATTTGTATATCACAATTTGTCTTATGAAATCTTATCATTTCTATTTTCCTGTCATTTTCCTTGTCTATTTACTTTATTGTGGATGAGATAGATTTTAAATTACCTGTGATTATGACCTAGACAGCGTACTACCGCCGACACTGCGGCGTAGGCTGGACATACCCACGTACTCGTGCCCGAATATCCGGGTGCGGGTCGTGACACATTTTTGTGGTAGCCCATGCAGGTCAACGACTAAATTGTTCGGTTTCAACTCAGGGACCGAACAGGCCTACAATAAGATTGAGGATCTTAGGAAAAGCTCATCCACTTGATTGAATCATTCTTGATATTTATATCGGCTTCGAATTATTTTATTGACTTGCATCCTGCCTTGATTCCTGTGCGCCTTTATCGTTTATTTTGGATGTAGAGTAAAGGACCTACCAGCAAGCGACGAGGTTCCTACAAGATCACCACGAGATGCTCTACCAGCATGACCGTGGAGAACGCGCAGACCCTTGGAGTAGCTAATGCGCGTAAGTGATTCGTAGATACCGTTCCTAGTATTGTTTAGCTCGTGCCTATTGGTTCGTGACCTCAGCCCCAACCTAGTAATTTTAAACTTGCTAATAACCTGATATGCTTTTATATTTAATAACTATAAAGATTTTAGAGTCTTTTGTCATTGTGCTTATTGTAGGTTGTTTTGTGTACTTAAATAATTTGTACCTCCTTTCATCATCATCTAGCACACTTAATTTTGATGTACTTGACTTATGCTGCTATTCTATAGCCTACTTTTGCAAGCTTACTCTTTATCGAGCTTGTTCATGACATATGTATTAGTGGGTCGACACACTAATACAATTGTCTATTCAGAATCAGTGTATTACGGTCTGATCAACCTTAGTGCATTTTGATTCGCCCTTCACACTACTTTACGTGGATTGAGATATACAGTTGACTAGTATACCTATCCTAGACATGTCTGAGCATAACTGTATTAATACGAGCATGTGAATAGGAATTACCAAGATAGGATTCAATCCACAACTACTTGACAAGTCCCATTTGAATTCTTTAAACGTCTTGATCCCGATACTTCTGTTCTATCACCTCACCCTTGAACTCTTTATTATTGATCTTCGCCTTCCCTTATTTCGGAAAGACGAAATCTCGTGCTTGGTATAAAGTCTGATACACGGAGAATACTGGATATGCCCCATAGGCCGATCACATACTTGGGGATTATTCTTTCAAAATTAAGGACATATCATATGTGATATGATCGGTATTGAAGTTTCGAGGATTGAATGACATGAGTACACATACTAAGGAATATTTTCTTAAGGTATATAGCCTTATGTGATGGATGGGTAAAGTCTAAGTTGGGTAGCAGTGCATTGTCAACTCGAGAGGAATTTTTAAGATTGTGACCGAGTAAAGATTATAATGGAGAGGTTCAAGCCATTCTAATTTTGAAAAAAAAATTAGAGGAGTGACTAAGATAATTAATGAATTGATATCGAGGACCCAATAGTTATACCTTAGGTACATGATTTAAATTTTGAATAATGAAGGTAAAATCATCAATTTGAATTTAGAGGATAGAATTATAGAATTTCAGACTTGAACGTTGGTGGACTACATTTAAATTATTTTTCAACTTGATGATTTGAATTAAGAATTAAAACTTGATGGTTGGACTACCTAGTTGGATTATTGAGGAGGTGAATGAAATTTAAAGAGTTGAAGCATACAAGTGTGAATGGGAATACTACTGGACTCGAATTACTTCCAGAAGAAATTATGATAATTAGAATCGTGAGGTAAATTTATAAGCACATGCAAATCTTGAAGATGTTATATGGACTTAATTTAAAATTTTACCTGAGGGTAATGTGAGAAAGTAAGAAGTGATAACCATAGGTTGAATTTTTGATTGGAACAAGTAGTCATCTTAATCATGAAGTGATTACAGTGGACATGATTAGAACTTAAATTATCGCAAGGAGATTGTGATTGATGTACGTGAAGGGTTAACAGAGTATGGCTTAATTTTAAATTTCGAGGACGAAATTTTCATAAGTTGGGTAGATTGTAAGCCCTTGATTTTTCAAAAATATTAAAATTGGATTTTTCACAATTTTCTGGAATTTTCTGTAATTAAAATCAGGGTTTTAATTATTAAATAATTTTTATTTGTTAATAAATAAAATTAAAATATCATGAAAATAATATTTTTGGGTGTAAAATAGAAAACTGGACTTAGGGTAATTTTTCTGAAATTTATTGGACCCCGGACCTATTTTTAATCTCCTAAAAACTATTTAATTAATTATTTATTTAATTAATTGATTTATTATTATTATTATTATTATTATTATTATTATTATTTCTATTATTCTCGGCATATTCCTCAGCCCGCGGCCCAAACCATCCGGCCCAGCCCATTGGGCCGAGCCCAACCCGCCAATTCTAGCGGGTCGGGTCGGATCTGCCCGCCGCCCGACCCGACCCAAACCCCGCGTCCACCGGTTCCCCGCGCCTCCCGTCGGACCCGCCGGCCGCCTCCGCGCTGCACGCGGCCACGACCCCCCGCCCCCGCGCTGGCCGTCGCCTCCCTCGGCCCACGCCACCGTCTCCTCCCCTTTTAAAACCCTAACCTCCCCTTTCGCCCTCCGCCTCCTCGCCGCCCCGGCGTCGCCCGACCGCCTGTGCAGCCTCGCCGCCACCCGCCGCTGCAGCCCCCGTCGTTCCCCTCTCCTCCTCCCTCCTCCACCGACTCCGGCCTTCCCCCTCGATCCAGCAGCAGCAGCAACAGCCGGCCGGCCACCTCCGGCAGCCGCTGCCGGCCGTCCCCGCACGCCCCGCTCCCCGGCGAGCCGCCCTCGACCTCTCCGCCGCCGTGCCGTCCGCCTGAGCGCCGCCGAGTCCAGCAAACCCTAACCCTAAACCTAATTCCCGAATCCCCGTGTCGGCGTGTCGGACACGACACGGACACGAGAAAATCTTGGTTTTTGAGTCCTGTTCAGGTGCGTGTAACTTTCTCCTAGCTGCCCCATTTTCAATTCCGTAAATTACGTTGTGAAGTCTGTATGACCCTCTCGGTGCCCGGACAAACCGCTCGGGGCATCGCGTCCTGTGGTGATCGCACACCGCGATCCAAAAACAGGAAAAACATCGACCCGATTCACCCCGGAACTGGGTACGCCCCGCCAAACGGGACGACTTGGTCGGGCGCGGTCTTCACAGATATGTGCGCGCCGTCGATACGGACGTGTGAGATTTCGCGGAAGCTGATTCGGGTGTGCGTGCACACCGGAATCAACGGGTATCCGTGGACATCGTCCCATATCCGACTTTTCTATAATTTGTCCTAACTTCTTTTACACACGTTGGATCGAAACGAAACTTGCGCCATCGGACTCGTAGCGATACACTGGTCCTGTGACCCGAGTTTGGTTCGATTCTGAGAACGTTGACAAAATCGCGTGTCGTGGGCCCCACAGGCCCCGTTCGACGGGCCATTTTGTGATCGGCTCATCGGAATCCAATTCTGGAAGTTCCGTTGGGTTCGTATCATCGTTCCTGACCTGTTGACACTAAGTTGGGTGAATTTGGAGACCTTTGACCCTGACACGTTTTTCGGTGCAAAGTGGGCCCACATGCGGACCCCGTTTTGACCCGAAACAAAATTTTTTTGCCCTTGTCTCCAAATTGGACCCAAGGACAGGCGTTTCTAACTATTTGATATCTTCTGAGCATGATGGTAATGTTTATTTCAGCATCCGCAGTCATTTCTGAAAATTTCCCCGAGACACAAAACTGTATTTGGATCCAAACATCAGGCAAGTACCTGCACTTCAAGTTTAATCTTTACATTGTGATAATTAATTCTCTGCTTTACTAGTACCCTTGATGATTACACGTAGTGTTAGAACACTGGATTTCATGTCTTGAATATTGGATTTCATGTCTTGCTTTTCGTGTAAGGTGGGAGAATACTAGGAGGCATGTAGTTTACCCTTCCCCCTGTTCCTGTCTAATAGCTGTTGGTACGCGAGTGTACCATCAGCCGAATCTCGATTATTCCTGTTTAATAGCCGTCTATGAGGGCCGGATTAGCCTTATAAGCCCCTACATGCCAACTATGTATTCTAAATACACAAGTTCATGCACATAGTTCTTGTCGTGTTGCAGTTCTTGTTGTCTTGTTACAGTTACTTTTTCTGTCACATTTTATTCCTGTTTTACTCATATTCCTATTTTAAAGCAATTAATCATGTTTTACTTATAGTCCTGATTTATAGCATTAATTCTCAGTTAATTTTCACTACTTATTTATGCATATTCTCAACATGATGCTTAGTCAGTTATTTTCTACCTGTCACAAATATTTAGTTTAAATCTTGTTGTGCATTGTGTACTTTGCTCCTTTCCTGACTGGATCCGTTGTTTTAGGCGATGATGAGAACCTTGCCCCCACCTATTATGGCCCCTATGAGGTAGCAGGTGATACAGTTGAGAAGTCGGTTCCTACTCAGGAGATACTTTGAGGAGTAGTAGCCAGTTAGCTAGTATTTTCTTTCAGCACAGTAATCGGGTTTGTCCCCGATTTATCTTCTAGATTCTGTATTAAACCATGGATTTATATATCACAATTTGTCTTATGAAATCTTATCATTTCTATTTCCCTGTCATTTTCCTTGTCTATTTACTTTATTGTGGATGAGATAGATTTTAAATTACCTGTGATTATGACCTAGACAGCGTACTACCTCCGACACTGCGGCGTAAGCTGGACGTACCCACGTACTCGTGCCCGAATATCCGGGTGTGGGTCGTGACAGTAGACTTGTGAAAACAACTATAAATGAGTTTTTGTAACCGAAATATGGTTTGGAATTAGCATACAATGAAGAAACCGAGTAAGGATGGGTGATTCTAACTGAAATGCAATGAGCGTACAATAATGAAAACATGTATAGATGTATTATTCAAACCGAAATATGGCATAAAACAGGCTTAGAATGGTGAAAACGAGTATATATGGATGATTCTAATCGAAATATGGTTTATAACGGGCGTAGATTGGAGAAACCGAGTATGGATGCAATAAGTCTAACCGAAATAAGGTACCAAATGCTCGTGGACTAGTGAAAACAAGTATAAATAAATGATTCTAACTGAAATATGGTTTAGAATCAGCGTACAATGATCAAAACGAGTATAGATGGGTGATTCTAATCGAAATATGGTAAACATGGTTGTAGACTGTTGAAAACCAGTATAGGTGGGTGATTCTAACCGAAATATGGTATATAACGATCGTAGACTGGTGAAAACGAGTATAAATGAGTTATTCTAACCGAAATACGGTGCAAAATGAGCACAAAATGATGAAAACGAAGATACATGGATGATTCAAACAAAAATATGACTTAAAATGAATGTACAATCATGAAAACAAGTATACATGGGTAATTGAAACCGAAATATAATTTAGAATGAGCATACAATGATGAAAACCAGTATAGATGGATGATTCTAACCGAAATATGGTATAAAATAGGCATAGAATGGTTAAAACGAGTATAGATGTGTAATTCTAACCGAAATATGGCTTAGAATAGGTGATCCGAGTACAGATTAGTGTTTAAATAGAAATATGGTATACAATAAGCGTGCAATGATGAAAACGAGTATAAATAGGCGATTCAAGGTGTTGAATGAGCAAGCAATGCCGAAAACGAGTATAAATGGGTGATTGTGACTGAAATATTGTTTAGAATGAGCGAACAATGATGAAAACGTGTATAAATGGGAGATTCTAACCAAAATATGGTTTAGAATGAGCAAAGATCGATAAAACCGAGTACAGATGCGTATCTCTAACCGACTTAAGGTAAAAAAAAAGTGACATAGATTAGTGAAAATGAGTTTATAAGATCGATTATAACCGAAATAAGGTATCAAATTCTCGTGGATTGTTAAAAACGAGTACAAATGAATGATTCTAATCGAAATATGGTTTAGTGTGAAAGTACAATGATGAAAACGAGTATAGATGGGTGTTTCTACCTGAAATGAGGTACAAAATGCCCGTAGACTTGTGAAAACGACTATAAATGAGTTTTTTTAACCGAAATATGGTTTGGAATTAGCATACAATGAAGAAACCGAGTACAGATAGCTGATTCTAACTGAAATAGAATGATCGTACAATGATGAAAACATATATAGCTGAGTTATTCAAACCAAAATATGGCATAAAACAGGCTTAGAATGGTGAAAACGAGTATATATGGATGATTCTAATCGAAATATGGTTTATAATGGGCGTAGATTGGAGAAACAGAGTATGGATGCAATAAGTCTAACCGAAATAAGGTACCAAATGCTCGTGGACTGGTGAAAACAAGTATAAATGAATGATTCTAACTGAAATATGGTTTAGAATCAGCGTACAATGATCAAAACGAGTATAGATGGATGATTCTAATCGAAATATGGTAAACATGGTCGTAGACTATTGAAAACTATTATAAGTGGGTGATTCTAACCAAAATATGGTATATAACGGTCGTAGACTAGTCAAAACGAGTATAAATGAGTTATTCTAACCGAAACACGGTGCAGAATGAGCATAAAATGATGAAAACGATGATACATGGGTGATTCAAACAGATATATGACTTAAAATGAACGTACAATCATGAAAACAAGTATATATGGGTAATTGAAACCGAAATATAATTTAGAATGAGCGTACAATGATGAAAACTAGTATAGATGTATAATTCTAACCGAAATATGGCTTAGAATAGGTGATCCGAGTACAGATTGGTGTTTAAATAGAAATATGGTATACAATAAGCGTGCAATGATGAAAACGAGTATAAATAGGCGATTCAAGGTGTTGAATGAGTAAGCTGCCAAAAACGAGTATAGATGGGTGATTGTGACTGAAATATTGTTTAGAATGAGCGTATAATGATGAAAACGTGTATAAATGGGAGATTCTAACCGAAATATGGTTTAGAATGAGCGAAGATTGGTGAAACCGAGTATAGATGCGTATCTCTAACCAACTTAAGGTAAAAAAAATTGGCGTAGATTAGTGAAAATGAGTTTATAAAATCGATTCTAACCGAAGTAAGTTATCAAATTCTCGTGGATTGTTAAAAACGAGTACAAATGAATGATTCTAATCGAAATATGGTTTAGAGTGAGCGTACAATGATAAAAACGAGTATAGATGGGTGTTTCTACCTGAAATATGGTACAAAACGCTCGTAGACTTGTGAAAATGACTATAAATGAGTTTTTGTAACCGAAATATGGTTTGGAATTAGTATACAATAAAGAAACCGAGTACAGATGGCTGATTCTAACTGAAATGGAATGATCGTACAATGATGAAAACATGTATAGATGAGTTATTCAAACCAAAATATGGCATAAAACAGGCTTAGAATGGTGAAAACGAGTATATATGGAAGATTCTAATCGAAATATGATTTATAATCGGCGTAGATTGGAGAAACCGAGTATGGATGCAATAAGTCTAACCAAAATAAGGTACCAAATGCTCGTGGACTGGTAAAAACAAGTATAAATGAATGATTCTAACTGAAATATGGTTTAGAATCAGCGTACAATGATGAAAACGAGTATAGATGGGTAATTCTAATCAAAATATGGTAAACATGGTCGTAGACTGTTGAAAACCAGTATAGGTGGGTGATTCTAACCGACATATAGTATATAACAGTCGTAGACTGGTGAAAACGAGTATAAATGAGTTATTCTAACCGAAATACGGTGCAGAATGAGAATAAAATGATGAAAATGAAGATACATGGGTGATTCAAACCGAAATATGACTTAAAATGAATGTACAATGATAAAAATAAGTATAGATGGTTAATTAACATCGAAATATAATTTAGAATGAGCGTACAATGATGAAAACCAGTATAGATATATGATTCTAACCAAAATATGGTATAAAATAGGCATAGAATGGTTAAAACGAGTATAGATGTGTAATTCTAACCAAAATATGGCTTAGAATAGGTGATCCGAGTACAGATTAGTGTTTAAATAGAAATATAGTATACAATAAGCGTGCAATGATGAAAACGAGTATAAATAGGCAATTCAAGGTCTTGAATGAGCAAGCAATGCCGAAAACGAGTATAAATGGGTGATTGTGACTAAAATGTTGTTTAGAATGAGCGTACATTGATGAAAATGTGTATAAATGGGAGATTCTAACAGAAATATGGTTTAGAATGTGCGAATACTGGTGAAACCGAGTATAGATGCGTATCTCTAACCGACTTAAGATAAAAAAAACATTGGCGTAGATTAGTGAAAATGAGTTTATAAGATCGATTCTAACCGAAGTAAGGTATCAAATTCTCGTGGATTGTTAAAAATGAGTACAAATGAATGATTCTAATCGAAATATTGTTTAGAGTGAGCGTATAATGATGAAAACGAGTATAGATGGGTGTTTCTACCTGAAATGTGGTACAAAATGCCCGTAGACTTATGAAAATGACTATAAATGAGTTTTTGTAACCGAAATATGGTTTGGAATTAGCATACAATAAAGAAACCGAGTACAGATGGGTGATTCTAACTGAAATGGAATGAGCGTACAATGATGAAAACATGTATAGATGTGTTATTCAAACCGAAATATGGCATAAAACAGGCTAAGAATGGTGAAAACGAGTACATATGGATGATTCTAATCGAAATATGGTTTATAATGGGCGTAGATTGGAGAAACCGAGTATGGATGCAATAAGTCTAACCGAAATAAGGTACCAAATGCTCGTGGACTGGTGAAAACAAGTGTAAATGAATGATTCTAACTGAAATATGGTTTAGAATCAGCGTACAATGATCAAAACGAGTATAGATGGGTGATTCTAATCAAAATATGGTAAACATGGTCGTAGACTGTTGAAAATCAGTATAGGTGGGTGATTCTAACAGAAATATGGTATATAACGGTCGTAGACTGGTGAAAACGAGTATAAATGAGTTATTCTAACCGAAACACGGTGCAGAATGAGCATAAAATGATAAAAACGAAGATACATGGGTGATTCAAACAGAAATATGACTTAAAATGAACGTACAATGATGAAAACAAGTATATATGGGTAATTGAAACCGAAATATAATTTAGAATGAGCGTACAATGATGAAAACTAGTATAGATAGATGATTCTAACCGAAATATGGTATAAAATAGGCATAGAATGGTTAAAACGAGTATAGATGTGTAATTCTAACCGAAATATGGCTTAGAATAGGTGATCCGAGCACATATTAGTGTTTAAATAGAAATATGGTATACAATAAGCGTGCAATGATGAAAACGAGTATAAATAGGCGATTCAAGGTGTTGAATGAGCAAGCAATGCCGAAAACGAGTATAAATGGGTGATTGTGACTGAAATATTGTTTAGAATGAGCGAACAGTGATAAAAACGTGTATAAATGGGAGATTCTAACCGAAATATGGTTTAGAATGAGCGAAGATCGGTGAAACCGAGTACAGATGCGTATCTCTAACCGACTTAAGTAAAAAAAAAGTGGCATAGATTAGTGAAAATGAGTTTATAAGATCGATTCTAACCGAAGTAAGGTATCAAATTCTCGTAGATTGTTAAAAATGAGCACAAATGAATGATTCTAATTGAAATATGGTTTAGAGTGAGCGTACAATGATGAAAATGAGTATAGATGGGTGTTTGTACCTGAAATATGGTACAAAATGTCCGTAGATATGTGAAAACGACTATAAATGAGTTTTTGTAACCGAAATATGGTTTGGAATTAGAATACAATGAAGAAACCGAGTACAAATGGGTGATTCTAACATAAATTGAATGGGCGTACAATGATGAAAACATGTATAGATGTGTTATTCAAACCGAAATATGGCATAAAACAGGCTTAGAATGGTGAAAACGAGTACATATGAATGATTCTAATCGAAATATGGTTTATAATGGGCGTAGATTGGAGAAACTGAGTATGGATGCAATAAGTCTAACCGAAATAAGGTACCAAATGCTCGTTGACGGGTGAAAACAAATACAAATGAATGATTCTAACTGAAATATGGTTTAGAATCAGCGTACAATGATCAAAACGAGTATAGATGGGTGATTCTAATCGAAACATGGTAAACATGGTCGTAGAATGTTGAAAACCAGTATAGGTGGGTGATTCTAACCGAAATATGATATATAACGGTCGTAGACTGGTAAAAACGAGTATAAATGAGTTATTCTAACCAAAACACGGTGCAGAATGAGCATAAAATGATGAAAACGAAGATACATGGGTGATTCAAACAGAAATATGACTTAAAATGAACGTACGATAATGAAAACAAGTATATATGGGTAATTAAAACCAAAATATAATTAAGAATAAGCGTGCAATGATGAAAACCAGTATAGATGGATGATTCTAACCGAAATATGGTATAAAATAGGCATAGAATGGTTAAAACGAGTATAGATGTGTAATTCTAACCGAAATATGGCTTAGAATAGGTGATCCGAGTACAGATTGGCATTTAAATAGAAATATGGTATACAATAAGCGTGCAATGATAAAAACGAGTATAAATAGGCGATTCAAGGTGTTGAATGAGCAAGCAATGCCGAAAACGAGTATAAATGGGTGATTGTGACTGAAATATTGTTTAGAATGAGCGTACAATGTTGAAAATATGTATAAATGGGAGATTCTAACCGAAATATGGTTTAGAATGAGCGAAGATCGGTGAAACCGAGTATAGATGCGTATCTCTAACCGACTTAAGGTAAAAAAAAGTGGCGTAGATTAGTGAAAATGAGTTTATAAGATCGATTCTAACCGAAGTAAGGTTTCAAATTCTCGTGGACTGTTAAAAACGAGTACAAATGAATGATTCTAATCGAAATATGGTTTAGAGTGAGCGTACAATGATGAAAACAAGTATAGATGGGTGTTTCTACCTGAAATGTGGTACAAAATGCCCGTAGACTTGTAAAAACGACTATAAATGAGTTTTTTTAACCGAAATATGGTTTGGAATTAGCATACAATAAAAAAACCGAGTACAGATGGGTGATTCTAACTGAAATGAAATGAGCGTACAATGATGAAAACATGTATAGATGTGTTATTCAAACCAAAATATGGCCTAAAACAAGCTTAGAATGGTGAAAACGAGTACATATGGATGATTCTAATCGAAATATGGTTTATAATGGGCGTAGATTGGAGAAACTGAGTATGGATACAATAAGTCTAACCAAAATAAGGTACCAAATGCTCGTGGACTGGTGAAAACAAGTATAAATGAATGACTCTAACTAAAATATGGTTTTGAATCAGTGTACAATGATCAAAACGGGTATAGATGGGTGATTCTAATCGAAATATGGTAAACATGGTCGTAGACTGTTGAAAACCAGTATAGGTGGGTGATTCTAACAGAAATATGGTATATAACGGTCGTAGACTGGTGAAAACGAGTATAAATGAGTTATTCTAACCGAAATACGGTGCAGAATGAGCATAAAATGATGAAAACGAATATACATGGGTGATTCAAACAGAAATATGACTTAAAATGAACGTACAATCATGAAAACAAGTATATATGGGTAATTAAAACCGAAATATAATTTAGAATGAGCGTACAATGATGAAAACCAGTATAGATGGATGATTTTAACCGAAATATGGTATAAAACAGGCATAGAATGGTTAAAACGAGTATAGATGTGTAATTCTAACCGAAATATGGCTTAGAATAGGTGATCCAAGTACAGATTAGTGTTTCAATAGAAATATGGTATACAATAAGCGTGCAATGATGAAAACGAGTATAAATAGGCGATTCAAGGTGTTGAATGAACAAGCAATGCCGAAAACGAGTATAAATGGGTGATTGTGACTGAAATATTGTTTAGAATGAGCGAACAAAAATGAAATCGTGTATAAATGAGAGATTCTAACCGAAATATGGTTTAGAATGAGCGAAGATCGGTGAAACCGAGTATAGATGCGTATCTCTAACCTACTTGAGGTAAAAAAAAAGTGGCGTAGATTAGTGTTTCTACCTGAAATGAGAAATTCTCGTGGATTGTTAAAAACGAGTACAAATGAATGATTCTAATCGAAATATGGTTTAGAGTGAGGGTACAATGATGAAAACGAGTATAGATTGGTGTTTCTACCTGAAATGTAGTACAAAACGCCTGTAGACTTGTGAAAACGACTATAAATGAGTTTTTGTAACCGATATATGGTTTGGAATTAGCATACAATAAAGAAACCGAGTACAGATGGGTGATTCTAACTAAAATGGAATGAGCGTACAATGATAAAAACATGTATAGATGTGTTATTCAAACCGAAATATGGCATAAAACATGCTTAGAATGGTGAAAACGAGCATATATGGAAGATTCTAATCGAAATATGGTTTATAATGGGTGTAGATTGGAGAAACCGAGTATGAATGCAATAAGTCTAACCGAAATAAGGTACCAAATGCTCGTAGACTGGTGAAAATAAGTATAAATGAATTATTCTATCTGAAATATGGTTTATAATAAGCATAAAATGATGAAAACGAAGATACATGGATGATTCAAACAGAAATATGACTTAAAATGAACGTACAATGATGAAAACAAGTATATATGGGTAAATGAAACAAAAATATAATTTAGAATGAGCGTACAATGATAAAAACTAGTATAGATGGATGATTTTAACTGAAATATGCTATAAAATAGGCATAGAATGGTTGAGACGAGTATAGATGTGTAATTCTAACCGAAATATGGCTTAGAATAGGTGATCCGAGTACATATTGGTGTTTAAATAGAAATATGGTATACAATAAGCGTGCAATTATGAAAACGAGTATAAATAGGCGATTCAAGGTGTTAATGAGCAAGCAATGCCAAAAATGAGTATAAATGGGTGATTGTGACTGAAATATTGTTTAGAATGAGCGTACAATAATGAAAATGTGTATAAATGGGAGATTCTAACCGAAATATGGTTTAGAATGAGCGAAGATCGGTGAAATCGAGTATAGATGCGTATCTCTAACCGACATAAGGTAAAAAAAAGTGGCATAGATTAGTAAAAATAAGTTTATAAGATTGATTCAAACCGAAGTAAGGTATCAAATTCTCGTGGATTGTTAAAAACGAGTACAAATGAATGATTCTAATCGAAATATGGTTTAGAGTGATGGTACAATGATGAAAACGAGTATAGATCGGTGTTTCTACCTGAAATATAGTACAAAATGCCTGTAGACTTGTGAAAACTACTATAAATAAGTTTTTGTAACCGAAATATGGATTGGAATTAGCATACAATAAAGAAATCGAGTACAGATGGGTGATTCTAACTGAAATGGAATGAGCGTACAATGATGAAAACATGTATAGATGTGTTATTCAAACCGAAATATGGCATAAAACAGGCTTAGAATGGTGAAAACGAGTACATATGGATGATTCTAATCAAAATATGGTTTATAATGGGCGTAGATTGGAGAAACCGAGTATGGATGCAATAAGTCTAACCGAAATAAGGTACCAAATGCTCGTGGACTGGTGAAAACAAATATAAATGAATGATTCTAACTGAAATATGGTTTAGAATCAGCGTACAATGATCAAAACGAGTATAGATGGGTGATTCTAATCGAAACATGGTAAACATGGTCGTAGACTGTTGAAAACCAGTATAGGTGGGTGATTCTAACCAAAATATGGTATATAATGGTCGTAGACTGGTGAAAACGAGTATAAATGAGTTATTCTAACCGAAACACGGTGCAGAATGAGCATAAAATGATAGAAACGAAGATACATGGGTGATTCAAACAGAAATATGACTTAAAATGAACGTACAATGATGAAAATAAGTATATATGGGTAATTAAAACCGAAATATAATTTAGAATGAGCGTACAATGATGAAAACTAGAATAGATGGATGATTCTAACCGAAATATGGAATAAAATAGGCATAGAATGGTAAAAACGAGTATAGATGTGTAATTCTAACCGAAATATGGCTTATAATAGGTGATCCGAGTACAGATTGGTGTTTAAATAGAAATATGGTATACAATAAACGTGTGTAATGATGAAAACGAGTATAAATAGGCGATTCAAGGTGTTGAATGAGCAAGCAATGCCAAAAATGAGTATAAATGGGTGATTGTAACTGAAATATTGTTTAGAATAAGCGTACAATGATGAAAACGTGTATAAATGGGATTCTAACAGAAATATGGTTTAGAATGAGCGAAGATCGGTGAAACCGAGTATAGATGCGTATCTCTAACCGACTTGAGGTAAAAAAAAAGTGGCGTAGATTAGTGAAAATGAGTTTATAAGATCGATTCTAACCGAAGTAAGGTATCAAATTCTTGTGGATTGTTAAAAATGAGTACAAATGAATGATTCTAATCGAAATATGGTTTAGAGTGAGCGTACAATGATGAAAACGAGTATAGATGGGTGTTTCTACCTGAAATATAGTACAAAACGCCCGTAGACTTATGAAAACGACTATAAATGAGTTTTTGTAACCAAAATATGGTTTGGAATTAGCATACAATAAAGAAACCGAGTACAGATGGTGATTCTAACTGAATGGAATGAGTGTACAATGATGAAAACATGTATAGATGTGTTATTCAAACCGAAATATGGCATAAAACAGGCTTAGAATGGTGAAAATGAGTATATATGGATGATTCTAATCGAAACATGGTTTATAATGGGCGTAGATTGGAGAAACCGAGTATGGATGCAATAAGTCTAACCGAAATAAGGTAGCAAATGCTTGTGGACTGGTGAAAACAAGTATAAATGAATGATTCTAACAGAAATATGGTTTAGAATCAGCGTACAATGATCAAAACGAGTATAGATGGGTGATTCTAATCGAAACATGGTAAATATGGTCGTAGACTGTTGAAAACCAATATAGGTGGGTGATTCTAACCGAAATATGGTATATGACAGTCGTAGACTGGAGAAAACGAGTATAAATGAGTTATTCTAACCGAAACACGGTGCAGAATGAGCATAAAATGATGAAAACGAAGATATAGGGTGATTCAAACAGAAATATGACTTAAAATGAAAGTACAATGATGAAAACAAGTACATATGGGTAATTAAAACCTAAATATAATTTAGAATGAGCGTACAATGATGAAAACTAGTATAGATGGATGATTCTAACTGAAATATGGTATAAAATAGGCATAGAATGGTTAAAACGAGTATAGATGTGTAATTCTAACCGAAATATGGCTTAGAATAGGTGATCCGAGTACAGATTGGCATTTAAATAGAAATATGGTATACAATAAGCGTGCAATGATAAAAACGAGTATAAATAGGCGATTCAAGGTGTCGAATGAGCAATCAATGCCGAAAACGAGTATAAATGGGTGATTGTGACTGAAAAATTGTTTAGAATGAGCGAACAATGATGAAAATGTGTATAAATGGGAGATTCTGACCGAAATATGGTTTAGAATGAGCGAATATCGGTGAAACCGAGTATAGATGCGTAACTCTAACCGACTTAAGGTAAAAAAAAAGTGGCGTAGATTAGTGAAAATGAGTTTATAAGATCGATTCTAACCGAAGTAAGGTATCAAATTCTCGTGGATTGTTAAAAACGAGTATAAATGAATGATTCTAATCGAAATATGGTTTAGAGTGAGCGTACAATGATGAAAACGAGTATAGATGGGTGTTTCTACATGAAATGTGGTACAAAACGCCCGTAGACTTGTGAAATCGACTATATGAGTTTTTGTAACCGAAATATGGTTTGGAATTAGCATACAATAAAGAAACCGAGTACAGATGGGTGATTCTAACTGAAATGGAATGAGCGTACAATGATGAAAACATGTATAGATGTGTTATTCAAACCAAAATATGGCATAAAACAGGCTTAGAATGGTGAAAACGAGTATATATGGATGATTCTAATCGAAACATGGTTTATAATGGGCGTAGATTGGAGAAGCCGAGTATGGATGCAATAAGTCTAACCGAAATAAGGTAGCAAATGCTTGTGGACTGGTGAAAACAAGTATAAATGAATGATTCTAACAGAAATATGGTTTAGAATCAGCGTACAATGATCAAAACGAGTATAGATGGGTGATTCTAATCGAAACATGGTAAACATGGTCGTAGACTGTTGAAAACCAGTATAGGTGGGTGATTCTAACCGAAATATGGTATATGACGGTCGTAGACTAGAGAAAACGAGTATAAATGAGTTATTCTAACCGAAACACGGTGCAGAATGAGCATAAAATGATGAAAACGAAGATACAGGATGATTCAAACAGAAATATGACTTAAAATAAAAGTACAATGATGAAAACAAGTACATATGGGTAATTAAAATCTAAATATAATTTAGAATGAGCGTACAATGATGAAAACCAGTATAGATGGATGATTCTAACTGAAATATGGTATAAAATAGGCATAGAATGGTTAAAACGAGTATAGATGTGTAATTCTAACATAAATATGGCTTAGAATAGGTGATCCGAGTACATATTGGTGCTTAAATAGAAATATGGTATAGAATAAGCGTGCAATGATGAAAATGAGTATAAATAGGCGATTCAAGGTGTTGAATGAGCAATCAATGCCGAAAACGAGTATAAATGGGTGATTGTGACTGAAATATTGTTTAGAATGAGCGAACAATGATGAAAATGTGTATAAATGGGAGATTCTGACCGAAATATGGTTTAGAATGAGCGAATATCGGTGAAACCGAGTATAGATGCGTAACTCTAACCGACTTAAGGTAAAAAAAAAGTGGCGTAGATTAGTGAAAATGAGTTTATAAGATCGATTCTAACCGAAGTAAGGTATCAAATTCTCGTGGATTGTTAAAAACGAGTATAAATGAATGATTCTAATCGAAATATGGTTTAGAGTGAGCGTACAATGATGAAAACGAGTATAGATGGGTGTTTCTACATGAAATGTGGTACAAAACGCCCGTAGACTTGTGAAAACGACTATATGAGTTTTTGTAACCGAAATATGGTTTGGAATTAGCATACAATAAAGAAACCGAGTACAGATGGGTGATTCTAACTGAAATGGAATGAGCGTACAATGATGAAAACATGTATAGATGTGTTATTCAAACCAAAATATGGCATAAAACAGGCTTAGAATGGTGAAAACGAGTATATATGGATGATTCTAATCGAAACATGGTTTATAATGGGCGTAGATTGGAGAAACCGAGTATGGATGCAATAAGTCTAACCGAAATAAGGTAGCAAATGCTTGTGGACTGGTGAAAACAAGTATAAATAAATGATTCTAACTGAAATATGGTTTAGAATCAGCGTACAATGATCAAAACGAGTATAGATGGGTGATTCTAATCGAAACATGGTAAACATAGTCGTAGACTGTTGAAAACCAGTATAGGTGGGTGATTCTAATCGAAATATTGTATATGACGGTCGTAGACTGGAGAAAACGAGTATAAATGAGTTATTCTAACCGAAACACAGTGCAGCATGAGCATAAAATGATGAAAACGAAGATACAGGGTGATTCAAACAGAAATATGACTTAAAATGAAAGTACAATGATAAAAACAAGTACATATGGGTAATTAAAACCTAAATATAATTTAGAATGAGCGTACATTGATGAAAACCATTATAGATGGATGATTCTAACTGAAATATGGTATAAAATAGGCATAGAATGGTTAAAACGAGTATAGATGTGTAATTCTAACCAAAATATGGCTTAGAATAGGTGATCCGAGTACAGATTGGTACTTAAATAGAAATATGGTATAGAATAAGCGTGCAATAATGAAAATGAGTATAAATAGGTGATTCAAGGTGTTGAATGAGCAATCAATGCCGAAAACGAGTATAAATGGGTGATTGTGACTGAAATATTGTTTAGAGTGAGCGAACAATGATGAAAATGTGTATAAATGGGAGATTCTAACCGAAATATGGTTTAGAATGAGCGAATATCGGTGAAACCGAGTATAAATGCGTAACTCTAACCGACTTAAGGTAAAAAAAAAGTGGCGTAGATTAGTGAAAATGAGTTTATAAGATCGATTCTAACCGAAGTAAGGTATCAAATTCTCATGGATTGTTAAAAACGAGTATAAATGAATGATTCTAATCGAAATATGATTTAGAGTGAGCGTACAATGATGAAAACGAGTATAGATGGGTGTTTCTACATGAAAGATGGTACAAAACGCCCGTAGACTTGTGAAAACGACTATATGAGTTTTTGTAACCGAAATATGGTTTGGAATTAGCATAGAATAAATAAACCGAGTACAGATGGGTGATTCTAACTGAAATGGAATGAGCGTACAATGATGAAAACATGTATAGATGTGTTATTCAAACCGAAATATGGCATAAAACAGGCTTAGAATGGTGAAAACGAGTATATATGGATGATTCTAATCGAAACATGGTTTATAATGGGCGTAGATTGGAGAAACCGAGTATGGATGCAATAAGTCTAACCGAAATAAGGTACCAAATGCTCGTGGACTGGTGAAAACAAATATAAATGAATGATTCTAACAGAAATAAGGTTTAAAATCAGCGTACAATGATCAAAACGAGTATAGATGGGTGATTCTAATCGAAATATGGTAAACATGGTCGTAGACTGTTGAAAACTAGTATAGGTTGGTGATTCTAACCGAAATATGGTATATAACAGTCGTAGACTGGTGAAAACGAGTATAAATGAGTTATTCTAACCGAAATACGGTGCAGCATGAGCATAAAATGATAAAAACGAAGATACATGGGTGATTTAAACAGAAATATGACTTAAAATGAACGTACAATGATGAAAACAAGTATATATGGATAATTAAAACGGAAATATAATTTAGAATGAGTGTATAATGATGAAAACCATTATAGATGGATGATTTTAACCGAAATATGGTATAAAATAGGCATAGAATGGTTAAAACGAGTATAGATGTGTAATTCTAACCGAAATATGGCTTATAATAGGTGATCCGAGTACAGATTGGTGTTTAAATAGAAATATAGTATACAATAAGCGTGCAATGTGTAGAAGCATGAAAAATATGCTGCAGAGTTTCAGTGCTGTGTGGTAAGACATGACTTCAGAGCCATTGGCGTACAGCAGAGCTTCATCGCTAGTACAGCGTAAAATATAGCTCCAGAACAACCCGCGTAATACAGTATTTTCAGACTGCTTCGGCGTAAAAAGGTTGTTATATCGCTACTTTGGCGTAAAACCGGCTCGCTTTTAATGCAGCATGGAAGTGTACGAGGAACTCTTCGTATTCTTCGAACGAACCTGTCAGATCATGCAGTGAACCTGACTCCTGACAAAGAGTACTGCACGATTATCCAGACGATGGCTGTAATGATGGTTCGGCACAGAGATCCACACCATCGTTTAGTGACATTTTCTTGATACAAATTGCTTTTACGCATTCAAGAGAATACGCTGCCTAGTTTTATACAGGCAGATGTGAGCTTTTACACTCAGCAGGAGACGAAACGAACTGCCATGTCAAAAGCTACTCTTCGTACAGAGCTCGAGGCACGTCTTTGCAGTTAATGCGCGTGATGGGGGCAGATCTCTGCATTTAATGCATGAGATTTGGTTCTGCTTCCAAAGACTGGGTAAACCATAATTACGGCTAATACGTCCACATCATCACCTCTGCATATTACGCCATCAGGCTATTTTCAGCTATAGGAGCACATTGTATGCTATCTCCTTGAAATACGCCGACCTGGCTATTTTCAACTATAGAAGTACGCCGTATGCTATCTCCTCAGAATACGCCAACTCAAGCTATATTTGCATTGGTGCATGATAAGGCTATTTTGTCCAGAATACGCTCAAGACCTCAGTCAAGGAAGGAGAATCGGCTATCTTTTACGCTAGCTACCTATCCATGCAGCATCAGGCTTCTACGCCTATTGGGCTTCTACGCCTACTTGGCTTCTACGCCAACTTGACAACTATTTGGCTTCTACGCCATGGTGACAGTCATTGGCTTCTACGCCAACCTTTTCTATGCGAGGGGCAGTTACCTACGTGGCTTGCATGCCATGATCTTCGTAGCAGTTATACACGTCACCTCATAATGGGACACGCGTCACACGCGAATTCAGAAGATCATTTATACGTGGGTGGCAGTTATTATAACCGCCGCGTAAAAAGTGCCACACTCTCCATTCTTTGGCTGCTACGCTGACTGGACGGTTACTGTCACTAAACTCTATGAATAGAGACCTCTATTGACAGAGGTCAGGGGAGGAAATTTAAAAGAGAGGTCAAAAAATTGACGAGAGAAGAGCACAGACAGAGAGTAGTGATCTACGATTTTGGCATCGAGTATCCACTCCCTCTTGCAATCTTTGAAGCTATTCCTTCTTCTACAATACTTCTTCATCATCGTGTGGTCCAAGGGACAAAGTGATCGACTGTAGATCAGACTCCTACAGTAATATTTACCCAGATTAAATTTTTGTACTTAACATCCTCGTATAGGATTAATTGTACTTCTTGTTTGTAAACCTAAGAAAGGGTTCATATAAACCTAGTTTTATTTCTTTCGTTTATTATCAAACACAAGATGGCGACTCTGCTTGGGACTACTTTCTCATCTGACGAGAAAGCAATTGCTCAACACGATGCAGTATCAGTAGGATCAATAAAGAAGACCTTGGTCGTCCAGTTCGACCAATCAGCCTACGAAGACATGCTTCGAGCAGGGGGTAGCTCTCATTCCCTCTCTATCCAAGACAACAGGAAATTGCGTAAGGTATGGATGCCCCGGATATCCCCTACCATTCCTGCCGACTCTCTGGTTTCTCCGACCAACAAGGTTGTAGCTTCGCAACCTGCGCGCCCCGCGCGTAAAACTCTGTCTTCCATCTGTGACGTGGTAGACAAAACTTCTGGCAATGCCTTAGCGCCAATCCAGAAGTCCACTTCGCGCCTTGCACGTAAAATTCAGTCTCCCGTCGCTAGCGGGGCAGACAAAACTTCTGGCAATGCCTCAGCGCCAATCCAGAAGTATACATCACGCATTGCACATAAAAACTCGTCTCCCGTCGCTGACGGGGCAGACGTAGTTTCTGACAAGGCCTCAGCGCCAAGTCAGAAATCTCAAATGCACTCTGTGCGTAAAAATACATCTCGCGCCTATAAGGGAGTGGATGGTCCCTGCAATCTCCCTAAGGGAAAACAAATAGCGGATTTCCCGACCTCTCGGATTTTACGCCATCAAGAGAAGAATCTGCCCGCTCTCCAGATCATGCGAGAAGCTGATGGCCGATTGAGGACTTCCTCAGCTATACGCCAACCTGAGCAAAATTCTAAATTACGCCAGGAGAAGCCCCTCAGCGTAAAGAAGACTCAGTTTGTGGATAGATACGCTCCTCATGGATCACGTGCTACTCACATGGCTGAACTGCTGTATTCCTAAGGCAGAGAGAGGGTTGGGGTTTCCAATATCCACGTTCCCACTAATGTAAAAAGGCAGAATAAGCCTTCTTCTTCTTTTTCTGTGGACTTGCGTAAACTCTTGATCCAGAAATGCAAAGACAAGGGTCAAAATCAAGATTTGGCGCCCCTAACTTCCAAGCGTGGGGAGATCCTATAGGAAGATGAGTCAACATCTAATGTCGTCATAACTTATGGGCCACATGAAGATTCTGTCTTTATTGTTCCGCCAACTCGCGATGACCAGCATCAAATAATCTTTGGTCGAATGCAGAATAGACCAGTTGTACATAAAGAATCTCGCGAGTCGGATGTTGGCAAAATGTAAATCCACAAATATAGCCCACAAGCTTTAAAGATTATACAAAGCATGGGTTATGATTTGAAGTTGAAACAAGGCCTCAACTATGGGAAAAAGGCAGACGAACACCGTTGCATGGTAATCCTTACTGTCAACAAACTCGTTTTGGGTTGGGGTACACTGCATCTCTTGCAAATTCCAAACCTCCAGAGGCTAATCCTGTAATACCAGAGGCAAGTCCTTCTAAATCAATTTCTGTGGACAAATGCCACGACATGTCTGGGGGTAGCCTACCTCGACAAAATAGGGCAGTATCCAAAGCTGAGGGTGGAATTCCCTCTAAGTCCGTAGATGATGAAACGATGACGATCTCCCCGAAAGACCGTAAAACTCAGGCATCGGGAGCCCGAAGGCTAAAAGGGACTTTCTCCTTCAATGAAGATGACATCATGGAAATCTTCAATATATTAATGAAGGAAAATAAACTTCAGCTACCCAACAGCAGATATCCTGAGAGGGCTGGCAAAGTCGATGACCCAGATTATTGTCTCTTTCATCGGTACATTCATCACCCCATAAGGGCATGCTATGTACTAAAAAGGAAAATCCAGGAGTTGATCGACGCCAAAGTCATCACTTTGCATTTATAAACGAGGGGACAATCATTGTAAATTGATTTCACTCTAATGTAACAATTTGCTCCCTCAAAATATCGGACAATGAATCCCTAAAGTTTCCCCAGCGGATTCTTCAGGTCTATCCCCACTCAGGAAAATCACTCCACAATGAATTTTTCGGACATGAGTTTACGTTCATATTACCTCTGAACTATTGTCCAAATATTTCTTTATTTCCCCAGCTGAGTTTGTCATGTTCATATTACCTCTGAACAAACTTTCCGAGTTTTTCGGCAATCGATTATCACGTTCATATTACCTCTGAACAAACTTTTTGAGTTTTTCGGCTATCGATTATCACGTCCATATTACCTCTGATATCGGTTGTCATCTCAACTTAACACCCGTACTTAAATTCTAAGTACGCCAGTGGTATTAGGTCCATAAAAACTATCATGTCCATATTACCTCTGAGCAGATATATACCCCCATCCCCAATGGAGTCATAACTCAAAAGTTTGTCATATTCATATTACCTCTAAACAAACTTTCTAAATTTTTGGCTATCGATTATCATGTCAATATTACCTCTGATATCGGTTGTCTTATCAACTTAGCACCCGTACTTAACTCTAAGTATGCTAGTGGTGTTAAGTCCACAAAAACTGCCATGTCCATATTACCTCTGGCAGGACTTGTCCTAAACTTATTACTTGCACTCTCGTGCACAAGAAGTAATAGGTCCACAAAAAAATCCCCTAGCAGGATGTATTTACCAACCATAATACCTATTACGTTCATACTACCTCTGATAGGGCTTATTTCGAACTTATTATTTGCACTTAATGTGCGCAACAAATAATAGGTCCACCAAAAATTCCCCCAGTGGGATATCCTCAACAAATAGGGTATCGTACTATGTCCATATTACCTCTAGTACGATGTCCAAAATTCGTGCAAACAATCATAAAGAAAAGGAGGGCCCTTATATGATTACAAATGGCACTTACATATTAGCCAAGTCTAATAAATTGTTTTTGGCTACTATCAACTGCAAATTTCTGAAGAAGGACTATACTTGATCTCCTTCGTTTAACGGAGTATGACGAAGATCTTATTCTAACGATACCATGCACAAAGGTTAGCTGGATCATATTCTATCAGGTTCATGTGACCTCCGAATAGATATCCTTAACTAATTTGTAAGCCTATCATGTTCATATTACCTCTGATAGTGTTTAGTATACAAATTTAGTTGGATTATATTCTTTCAGGTTCATGTTAACTCTGAATAGATTTACATTCAGTAAAACCTTAACGAAAGTATGTCATGTTAATGATACCTCTGATTTCACTTTCATCTTAGCCTATCATATTCTAAAGTGATGGATCCACAAAGTTAGAAAATATGTCTTTATTATCTTCGAGAAATTACAGGAGAAATAAGAAGTACATCAGTGGGGAGGGGCAGTTAAATCCCTAATCTGTCGCGCCAGAAAGGCCATTCTCTCATTCCTGGAGTTCAAGACATTAGCGCGAGCCCGCTCCAACCTTGCCTCCTTATTGTTCAAGACAGATAGTTCAGACCGAGCATGTACAAAACCTGCATGAATGACACCCACACGGGTCAGGTTCTGCTGAGTCGCTTCCATTCGGTCCTTTAACACATCTCTAGTTGCCGATGATTCTAATCAAAATATGATAAACATGGTCGTAGACTGTGGAAAACCATTATAGGTGGGTGATTCTAACCGAAATATGGTATATAATGGTCGTAGACTGGTGAAAACGAGTATAAATGAGTTATTCTAACCGAAACACGGTGCAGAATGAGCATAAAATGATGAAAACGAAGATACATGGGTGACTCAAACAGAAATATGACTTAAAATGAACGTACAATGATGGAAACAAGTATATATGGGTATTTGAAATCGAAATATAATTTAGAATTAGCGTACAATGATGAAAACCAGTATAGATGGATGATTCTAACCAAAATATGGTATAAAATAGACATATAATGGTTAAAACGAGTATAGATGTGTAATTCTAAATGAAATAAGGCTTAAAATAGGTGATCCGAGTACAGATTGGTGTTTAAATAGAAATATGGTATACAATAAGCGTGCAATGATGAAAACGAGTATAAATAGGCGATTCAAGGTGTTGAATGAGCAAGCAAAGCCGAAAACTAGTAAAATGGGTGATTGTGACTGAAATATTGTTTAAAATGAGCGTACAATGATGAAAACGTGTAAAAATGGGAGATTCTAACCGAAATATGGTTTAGAATGAGCGAAAGATCGGTAAAACCGAGTATAGATGCGTAACTCTAACGGACTTAAGGTAAAAAAAAAGTGGCGTAGATTAGTGAAAATGAGTTTATAAAATCGATTCTAACCGGAGTAAGGTATCAAATTCTCGTAGATTGTTAAAAATGAGTACAAATGAATGACTCTAATCGAAATATGGTTTAGAGTGAGCGTACAATGGTAAAAACGAGTATAGATAGGTGTTTCTACCTGAAATGTGGTACCATAAAACATGCTTAGAATGAGCAAAGATCGGTGAAACCGAGTATAGATGCGTAACTCTAACCGACTTAAGGTAAAAAAAAAGTGGCGTAGATTAGTGAAAATGAGTTTATAAAATCGATTCTAACCGAAGTAAGGTATCAAATTCTCGTAGATTGTTAAAAACGAGTACAAATGAATGACTCTAATCGAAATATGGTTTAGAGTGAGCGTACAATGGTGAAAACGAGAATAGATGGGTGTTTCGACCTGAAATGTGGTACAAAACGCCCGTAGACTTGTGAAAACGACTATGAATGACTTTTTGTAACCAAAATATGGTTTGGAATTAGCATACAATAAAGAAACCGAGTACAGATGGGTGATTCTAACTGAAATGGAATAAGCCTACAATAATGAAAACATGTATAGATGTGCTATTCAAACCGAAATATGGCATAAAACAGGCTTAGAATGGTGAAAACGAGTATATATGGATGATTCTAATCGAAATATAGTTTATAATGGGCGTAGATTGGAGAAACCGAGTATGGATGCAATAAGTCTAACCTAAATAAGGTACCAAATGCTCGTGGACTGGTGAAAACAAGTATAAATGAATGATTCTAACTGAAATATGGTTCAGAATCAGCGTACACTGATGAAAATAAGTATAGATGGGTGATTCTAATCGAAATATGATAAACATGGTCGTAGACTGTGGAAAACCATTATAGGTGGGTGATTCTAACCGAAATATGGTATATAACGGTCGTAGACTTTTGAAAACGAGTATAAATGAGTTATTCTAACCGAAACACGGTGCAGAATGAGCATAAAATGATGAAAACAAAGATACATGGGTGACTCAAACAGAAATATGACTTAAAATGAACGTACAATGATAAAAACAAGTATATATGGGTAATTAAAATCGAAATATAATTCAGAATTAGCATACAATGATGAAAGCCAGTATAGATGGATGATTCTAACCGAAATATGATATAAAATAGGCATAGAATGGTTAAAACGAGTATAGATGTGTAATTCTAAACGAAATAAGGCTTAAAATAGGTGATCCGAGTACAGATTGGTGTTTAAATAGAAATATGGTATACAATAAGCGTGCAATGATGAAAACGAGTATAAATAGGCGATTCAAGGTATTGAATGAGCAAGCAAAGCTGAAAACGAGTAAAATGGGTGATTGTGACTGAAATATTGTTTAAAATGAGCGTACAATGATGAAAACATGTAAAAATGGGAGATTCTAACCGAAATATGATTTAGAATGAGCGAAAGATCGGTGAAACCGAGTATAGATGCGTAACTCTAACGGACTTAAGGTAAAAAAAAAAGTGGCGTAGATTAGTGAAAATAAGTTTATAAAATCGATTCTAACCGGAGTAAGGTATCAAATTCTCGTAGATTGTTAAAAATGAGTACAAATGAATGACTCTAATCGAAATATGGTTTAGAGTGAGCGTACAATGGTAAAAACGAGTATAGATGGGTGTTTCTACCTGAAATGTGGTACCATAAAACCTGCTTAGAATGAGCGAAGATCGGTGAAACCGAGTATAGATGCGTAACTCTAACCGACTTAAGGTTAAAAAAAAAGTGGCGTAGATTAGTGAAAATGAGTTTATAAAATCGATTCTAACCGAAGTAAGGTATCAAATTCTCGTAGATTGTTAAAAACGACTACAAATGAATGACTCTAATCGAAATATGGTTTAGAGTGAGCGTACAATGGTGAAAACGAGAATAGATGGGTGTTTCGACCTGAAATGTGGTACAAAATGCCCGTAGACTTGTGAAAACGACTATGAATGACTTTTTGTAACCGAAATATAGTTTGGAATTAGCTTATAATAAAGAAACCGAGTACAGATGGGTGATTCTAACTGAAATGGAATGAGCCTACAATGATGAAAACATGTATAGATGTGCTATTCAAACCGAAATATGGCATAAAACAGGCTTAGAATGGTGAAAATAAGTATATATGGATGATTCTAATCGAAATATGGTTTATAATGGGCATAGATTGGAGAAACCGAGTATGGATGCAATAAGTCTAACCGAAATAAGGTACCAAATGCTCATGGACTGGTGAAAACAAGAATAAATGAATGATTCTAACTGAAATATGGTTCAGAATCAGCGTACAATGATGAAAACGAGTATAGATGGGTGATTCTAATTGAAATATGATAAACATGGTCGTAGACTGTGAAAAACCAGTATAGGTGGGTGATTCTAACCGAAATATGGTATATAACAGTCGTAGACTGGTGAAAACGAGTATAAATGAGTTATTCTAACCGAAACACGGTGCAGAATGAGCATAAAATGATGAAAACGAAGATACATGGGTGACTCAAATAGAAATATGACTTAAAATGAACGTACAATAATGAAAATAAGTATATATGGGTAATTGAAACCGAAATATAATTCAAAATTAGCATACAATGATGAAAACCAGTATAGATGGATGATTCTAACCGAAATATGGTATAAAATAGGCATAGAATGGTTAAAACGAGTATAGATATGTAATTCTAAACGAAATAAGGCTTAGAATAGGTGATCCAAGTACAGATTGGTGTTTAAATAGAAATATGGTATACAATAAGCGTACAATAATGAAAATAAGTATAAATAGGAGATTGAAGGTGTTGAATGAGCAAGCAATGTCGAAAACGAGTAAAATGGGTGATTGTGACTGAAATATTGTTTAAAATGAGCATACAATGATGAAAATATGTATAAATAGGAGATTCTAACCGAAATATGGTTTAGAATGAGCGAAAGATCGGTGAAACCGAGTATAGATGCGTAACTCTAACGGACTTAAGGTAAAAAAAAAGTGGCGTAGATTAGTGAAAATGAGTTTATAAAATCGATTCTAACCGAAGTAAGGTATCAAATTCTCGTAGATTATTAAAAACGAGTACAAATGAATGACTCTAATCGAAATATGGTTTAGAGTGAGCGTACAATGGTAAAGACGAGTATAGATGGGTGTTTCTACCTGAAATGTGGTACCATAAAATATGCTTAGAATGAGCGAAGATCGGTGAAACCGAGTATAAATGCGTAACTCTAACCGACTTAAGGTAAAAAAAAAAAGTGGCGTAGATTAGTGAAAATGAGTTTATAAAATCGATTCTAACCGAAGTAAGGTATCAAATTCTCGTAGATTGTTAAAAACGAGTACAAATGAATGACTCTAATCGAAATATGGTTTAGAGTGAGCGTACAATGGTAAAAACGAGTATAGATGGGTGTTTCTACCTGAAATGTGGTACCATAAAACATGCTTAGAATGAGCGAAGATCGGTGAAACCGAGTATAGATGCGTAACTCTAACCGACTTAAGGTAAAAAAAAAAAAGTGGCGTAGATTAGTGAAAATGAGTTTATAAAATCGATTCTAACCGAAGTAAGGTATCAAATTCTCGTAGATTGTTAAAAACGAGTACAAATGTATGACTCTAATCGAAATATGGTTTAGAGTGAGCGTACAATGGTGAAAATGAGTATAGATGGGTGTTTCGACCTGAAATTTGGTACAAAATGCCCGTAGATTTGTGAAAACGACTATGAATGACTTTTTGTAACCGAAATATGGTTTGGAATTAGCATACAATAAAGAAACCGAGTACAGATGGGTGATTCTAACTGAAATGGAATGAGCCTACAATGATGAAAACATGTATAGATGTGCTATTCAAACCGAAATATGGCATAAAACAGGCTTAGAATGGTGAAAATAAGTATATATGGATGATTCTAATCGAAATATGGTTTATAATGGGCATAGATTGGAGAAACCGAGTATGGATGCAATAAGTCTAACCGAAATAAGGTACCAAATGCTCGTGGACTGGTGAAAACAAGAATAAATGAATGATTCTAACTGAAATATGGTTCAGAATCAGCGTACAATGATGAAAACGAGTATAGATGGGTGATTCTAATCGAAATATGATAAACATGGTCGTAGACTGTGAAAAACCAGTATAGGTGGGTGATTCTAACCGAAATATGGTATATAACAGTCGTAGACTGGTGAAAACGAGTATAAATGAGTTATTCTAACCGAAACACGGTGCAGAATGAGCATAAAATGATGAAAACGAAGATACATGGGTGACTCAAATAGAAATATGACTTAAAATGAACGTACAATGATGAAAATAAGTATATATGGGTAATTGAAACCGAAATATAATTCAGAATTAGCATACAATGATGAAAACCAGTATAGATGGATGATTCTAACCGAAATATGGTATAAAATAGGCATAGAATGGTTAAAACGAGTATAGATGTGTAATTCTAAACGAAATTAGGCTTAGAATAAGTGATCCAAGTACAGATTGGTGTTTAAATAGAAATATGGTATACAATAAGCGTGCAATAATGAAAATAAGTATAAATAGGCGATTGAAGGTGTTGAATGAGCAAGCAATGTCGAAAACGAGTAAAATGGGTGATTGTGCCTGAAATATTGTTTAAAATGAGCATACAATGATGAAAATATGTATAAATAGGAGATTCTAACCGAAATATGGTTTAGAATGAGCGAAAGATCGGTGAAACCGAGTATAGATGCGTAACTCTAACGGACTTAAGGTAAAAAAAAAGTGGCGTAGATTAGTGAAAATGAGTTTATAAAATCGATTCTAACCGAAGTAAGGTATCAAATTCTCGTAGATTGTTAAAAACGAGTACAAATGAATGACTCTAATCGAAATATGGTTTAGAGTGAGCGTACAATGGTAAAAACGAGTATAGATGGGTGTTTCTACCTGAAATGTGGTACCATAAAACATGCTTAGAATGAGCGAAGATCGGTGAAACCGAGTATAAATGCGTAACTCTAACCGACTTAAGGTAAAAAAAAAAGTGGCGTAGATTAGTGAAAATGAGTTTATAAAATCGATTCTAACCGAAGTAAGGTATCAAATTCTCGTAGATTGTTAAAAACGAGTACAAATGAATGACTCTAATCGAAATATGGTTTAGAGTGAGCGTACAATGGTAAAAACGAGTATAGATGGATGTTTCTACCTGAAATGTGGTACCATAAAACATGCTTAGAATGAGCGAAGATCGGTGAAACCGAGTATAGATGCGTAACTCTAACCAACTTAAGGTAAAAAAAAAAAGTGGCGTAGATTAGTGAAAATGAGTTTATAAAATCGATTCTAACCGAAGTAAGGTATCAAATTCTCGTAGATTGTTAAAAACGAGTACAAATGTATGACTCTAATCGAAATATGGTTTAGAGTGAGCGTACAATGGTGAAAATGAGTATAGATGGGTGTTTTGACCTGAAATTTGGTACAAAATGCCCGTAGATTTGTGAAAACGACTATGAATGACTTTTTGTAACCGAAATATGGTTTGGAATTAGCATACAATAAAGAAACCGAGTACAGATGGGTGATTCTAACTGAAATGGAATGAGCCTACAATGATGAAAACATGTATAGATGTGCTATTCAAACCGAAATATGGCATAAAACAGGCTTAGAATGGTGAAAATGATTATATATGGATGATTCTAATCGAAATATGGTTTATAATGGGCGTAGATTGGAGAAACCGAGTATGGATGCAATAAGTCTAACCGAAATAAGGTACCAAATGCTCGTGGACTGGTGAAAACAAGTATAAATGAATGATTCTAACTGAAATATGGTTCAGAATCAGCGTACAATGATGAAAACGAGTATAGATGGGTAATTCTAATCAAAATATGATAAACATGGTCGTAGACTGTGGAAAACCAGTATAGGTGGGTGATTCTAACCGAAATATGGTATATAACGGTCGTAGACTGGTGAAAACGAGTATAAATGAGTTATTCTAACCGAAACACGGTGCAGAATGAGCATAAAATGATGAAAATGAATATACATGGGTGACTCAAACAGAAATATAACTTAAAATATAATTTAGAATTAGTGTACATTGATGAAAATCAGTATAGATGGATGATTCTAACCGAAATATGCTATAAAATAGGCATAGAATGGTTAAAACGAGTATAGATGTGTAATTCTAAACGAAATAAGGCTTAGAATAGGTGATCCGAGTACAGATTGGTGTTTAAATAGAAATATGGTATACAATAAGCGTGCAATGATGAAAACGAGTATAAATAGGCGAGTCAAGGTGTTGAATGAGCAAGCAATGCCGAAAACGAGTATAAAAGGGTGAATGTGACGAAAATATTGTTTAGCATGAGCGTTCAATGATGAAAACGTGTATAAATGGGAGATTCTAACCGAAATATGGTTTAGAATGAGCGAAGATCGGTGAAACCGAGTATAGATGCGTAACTCTAACCGACTTAAGGTAAAAAAAAAGTGGCATAGATTAGTGAAATGAGTTTATAAAATCGATTCTAACCGAAGTAAGGTATCAAATTCTCATAGATTGTTAAAAACGAGTACAAATGAATGACTCTAATCGAAATATGGTTTAGAGTGAGTGTACAATGGTGAAAGAGTATAGATGGGTGTTTCTACCTGAAATGTGGTACAAAACGCCCGTAGACTTGTGAAAATGTCTATGAATGACTTTTTGTAACCGAAATATGGTTTGGAATTAGCATACAATAAAGAAACCGAGTATGGATGGGTGATTCTAACTGAAATGGAATGAGCCTACAATGATGAAAACATGTATATATGTGTTATTCAAACCGAAATATGGCATAAAACAGGCTTAGAATGGTGAAAACGAGTATATATGGATGATTCTAATCAAAATATGGTTTATAATGGGCGTAAATTGGAGAAACCGAGTATGGATGCAATAAGTCTAACCGAAATAAGGTACCAAATGCTCGTGGACTGGTGAAAACAAGTATAAATGAATGATTCTAACTGAAATATGGTTCAGAATCAGTGTACAATGATGAAAACGAGTATAGATGGGTGATTCTAATCGAAATATGATAAACATGGTCGTAGGCTGTGGAAAACCAGTATAGGTGGGTGATTCTAACCAAAATATGGTATATAACGGTCGTAGACTGGTGAAAACGAGTATAAATAAGTTATTCTAACCGAAACACGTTACAGAATGAGCATAAAATGATGAAAACGAAGATACATGGGTGACTCAAACAGAAATATGACTTAAAATGAACGTACAATGAGTAAAATAAGTATATATGGGTAATTGAAACCGAAATAAAATTTAGAATTAGTGTACATTGATGAAAACCAGTATAGATGGATGATTCTAACCGAAATATGGTATAAAATAGGCATAGAATGGTTAAAACGAAATAAGGCTTAGAATAGGTGATCCGAGTACAGATTGGTGTTTAAATAGAAATATGGTATACAATAAGCGTGCAATGATGAAAACGAGTATAAATAGGCGATTCAAGGTGTTGAATGAGCAAGCAATGCCGAAAACGAGTATAAAAGGGTGAATGTGACGAAAATATTGTTTAGAATGAGCGTTCAATGATGAAAACGTGTATAAATAGGAGATTCTAACCGAAATATGGTTTAGAATGAGCGAAAATCGGTGAAACCGAGTATAGATGCGTAACTCTAACCGACTTAAGGTAAAAAAAAAAGGTAGCGTAGATTAGTGAAAATGAGTTTATAAAATCGATTCTAACCGAAGTAAGGTATCAAATTTTCGTAGATTGTTAAAAACGAGTACAAATGAATGACTCTAATCGAAATATGGTTTAGAGTGAGTGTACAATGGTGAAAAAGAGTATAGATGGGTGTTTCTACCTGAAATATGGTACAAAACGCCCGTAGACATGTGAAAACGACTATGAATGACTTTTTGTAACCGAAATATAGTTTGGAATTAGCATACAATAAAGAAATCGAGTACAGATGGGTGATTCTAACAAAATGGAATGAGCCTACAATGATGAAAACATGTATAGATGTGTTATTCAAACCGAAATATGGCATAAAACAGGCCTAGAATGGTGAAAACGAGTATATATGGATGATTCTAATTGAAATATGGTTTATAATGGACGTAGATTGGAGAAACCGAGTATGGATGCAATAAGTCTAACCGAAATAAGGTACCAAATGCTCGTGGACTGGTGAAAACAAGTATAAATGAATGATTCTAACTGAAATATAGTTCAGTATCAGCGTACAATGATGAAAACGAGTATAGATGGGTGATTCTAATCGAAATACGATAAACATTGTCGTAGAGTATGGAAAACCAGTATAGGTGGGTGATTCTAACCGAAATATAGTATATAACGGTCGTAGACTGGTAAAAACGAGTATAAATGAGTTATTCTAACCGAAACACGGTGCAGAATGAGCATAAAATGATGAAAACGAAGATACATGGGGGACTCAAACAGAAATATGACTTAAAATGAACGTACAATGATGAAAACAAGTATATATGGGTAATTGAAACCGAAATATAATTTAGAATTAGTGTACAATGATGAAAACCAATATAGATGGATGATTCTAATCAAAATATGGTATAAAATAGGCATAGAATGGTTAAAACGAGTATAGATGTGTAATTCTAAACGAAATAAGGCTTAGAATAGGTGATCCGAGTACAGATTGGTGTTTAAATAGAAATATGGCATACAATAAGCGTGCAATGATGAAAACGAGTATAAATAGGCGATTTAAGGTGTTGAATGAGCAAGCAATGCCGAAAAATGTATAAATGGGTGATTGTGACTGAAATATTGTTTAGAATGAGCGTACAATGATGAAAACGTGTATAAATGGGAGATTCTAACCGAAATATGGTTTATAATGAGCGAAGATCGGTGAAACTGAGTATAGATACGTAACTCTAACCGACTTAAGGTAAAAAAAAAAGTGGCGTAGATTAGTTAAAATGACTTTATAAAATCGATTCTAACCGAACTAAGGTAACAAATTCTCGTAGATTGTTAAAAACGAGTACAAATGAATGACTCTAATCGAAATATGGATTAGAGTGAGCGTGAAATGGTGAAAACGAGTATAGATGGCAGTTTCTACCTGAAATATGGTACAAAACGCCCGTAGACTTGTGAAAACGACTATGAATGACTTTTTGTAACCGAAATATGGTTTGGAATTAGCATACAATAAAGAAACCGAGTACAGATAGGTGATTCTAACTAAAATGGAATGAGTCTACAATGATGAAAACATATATAGATGTGTTATTCAAACCAAAATATGGCATAAAACAGGCTTAGAATGGTAAAAACGAGTATATATGGATGATTATAATTGAAATATGGTTTATAATGGGCGTAGATTAGAGAAACCGAGTATGGATGCAATAAGTCTAACCGAAATAAGGTACCAAATGCTCGTGGACTGGTGAAAACAAGTATAAATGAATGATTCTAACTGAAATATGGTTCAGAATCAGCGTACAATGATGAAAACGAGTATAGATGGGTGATTCTAATCGAAATATGATAAACATAGTCGTAGACTGTGGAAAACCATTATAGGTAACCGAAATATGGTATATAACGGTCGTAGACTGGTAAAAACGAGTATAAATGAGTTATTCTAACCGAAACACGGTGCAGAATGAGCATAAAATGATGAAAACGAAGATACATGGGTGACTCAAACAGAAATATGACTTAAAATGAACGTACAATAATGAAAACAAGTATATATGGGTAATTAAAACCAAAATATAATTTAGAATTAGCGTACAATGATGAAAATCAGTATAGATGGATGATTCTAACCGAAATATGGTATAAAATAGGCATAGAAAGGTTAAAACGAGTATAGATGTGTAATTTTAAACGAAATAAGGCTTAGAATAGGTGATCCGAGTACAGATTGGTGTTTAAATAGAAATATGGTATACAATAAGTGTGCAATGATGAAAACGAGTATAAATAGGCGATTCAAGGTGTTGAATGAGCAAGCAATGCCGAAAACGAGTAAAATGGGTGATTGTGACTGAAATATTGTTTAAAATGAGCGTACAATGATGAAAATGTGTATAAATGGGAGACTCTAACCAAAATATGGTTTAGAATGAGCGAAAGATCGGTGAAACCGAGTATAGATGCGTAACTCTAACCGACTTAAGGTAAAAAAAAAGCTGCATAGATTAGTGAAAATGAGTTTATAATGAGCGTACAATGATGAAAACCAGTATAGATGGATAATTGAAACCGAAGATACATGGGTGGCTCAAACAGAAATATGACTTAAAATGAACGTACAATGATGAAAATAAGTATATATGGGTAATTAAAACCGAAATAAAATTTAGAATTATCGTACAATGATGAAAACCAGTATAGATGGATGATTCTAACCAAAATATGGTATAAAATAGGCATAGAATGGTTAAAACGAGTATAGATGTGTAATTCTAAACGAAATAAGGCTTAGAATAGGTGATCCGAGTACAAATTGGTGTTTAAATAGAAATATGGTATACAATAAGCGTGCAATAATGAAAACGAGTATAAATAGGCGATTCAAGGTGTTGAATGAGCAAGCAATGCCGAAAACGAGTAAAATGGGTGATTGTGACTGAAATATTATTTAAAATGAGCGTACAATGATGAAAACGTGTATAAATGGGAGATTCTAACCGAAATATGGTCTAGAATGAGCGAAAGATCGGTGAAACCGAGTATGGATGCGTAACTATAACCGACTTAAGGTAAAAAAAAAGTTTCGTAGATTAGTGAAAATGAGTTTATAAAATCGATTCTAACCGAAGTAAGGTATCAAATTCTCGTAGATTGTTAAAAATGAGTACAAATGAATGACTCTAATCGAAATATGGTTTAGAGTGAGCGTACAATGGTAAAAACGAGTATAGATGGGTGTTTCTACCTGAAATGTGGTACCATAAAACATGCTCAGAATGAGCGAAGATCGGTGAAACTGAGTATAGATGCGTAACTCTAACCGACTTAAGGTAAAAAAAAAGTGGCGTAGATTAGTGAAAATGAGTTTATAAAATCAATTCTAACCGAAGTAAGGTATCAAATTCTCGTAGATTGTTAAAAACGAGTACAAATGATTGACTCTAATCGAAATATGTTTTAGAGTGAGCGTACAATGGTAAAAACGAGAATAGATGGGTGTTTCTACCTGAAATATGGTACAAAACGCCCGTAGACTTGTGAAAACGACTATGAATGACTTTTTGTAACCGAAATATGGTTTGGAATTAGCATACAATAAAGAAACCGAGTACAGATAGGTGATTCTAACTAGAATGGAATGTACCTACAATGATGAAAACATGTATAGATATGATATTCAAACCGAAATATGGCATAAAACAGGCTTAGAAAGGAGAAAATGAGTATATATGGATGATTCTAATCGAAATATGGTTTATAATAGGCATAGATTGGAGAAACCGAGTATGGATGCAATAAGTCTAACCGAAATAAGGTACCAAATGCTCGTGGACTGGTGAAAACAAGTATAAATGAATGATTCTAACTGAAATATGGTTCAGAATCAGTGTACAATGATGAAAACGAGTATAGATGGGTGATTCTAATCGAAATATGGTAAACATGGTCGTAGACTGTGGAAAACCAGTATAGGTGGGTGATTCTAACCGAAATATGGTATATAACGGTCGTAGACTAGTGAAAACGAGTATAAATGAGTTATTCTAACCGAAACACGGTGCAGAATGAGCATAAAATGATGAAAACGAAGATACATGGGTGACTCAAACAGAAATATGACTTAAAATAAACGTACAATGATGAAAACAAGTATATATGGGTAATTGAAACCGAAATAAAATTTAGAATTAGCGTACAATGATGAAAACCAGTATAGATGGATAATTCTAACCGAAATATAGTATAAAATAGGCATAGAATGGTTAAAACGAGTATAGATGTGTAATTCTAAACGAAATAAGGCTTAGAATAGGTGATCCGAGTACAGATTGGTGTTTAAATAGAAATATGGTATACAATAAGCGTGCAATGATGAAAATGAGTATAAATAGGAGATTCAAGGTGTTGAATGAGCAAGCAATGCCGAAAACGAGTAAAATGGGTGATTGTGACTGAAATATTGTTTAAAATGAGCATACAATGATGAAAATATGTATAAATGGGAGATTCTAACCGAAATATGGTTTAGAATGAGCGAAAGATCGGTGAAACCGAGTATAGATGCGTAACTCTAACGGATTTAAGGTAAAAAAAAGTGGCGTAGATTAGTGAAAATGAGTTTATAAAATCGATTCTAACCGAAGTAAGGTATCAAATTCTCGTAGATTATTAAAAACGAGTACAAATGAATGACTCTAATCGAAATATGGTTTAGAGTGAGCGTACAATGGTAAAAACGAGTCTAGATGGGTGTTTCTACCTGAAATGTGGTACCATAAAACATGCTTAGAATGAGCGAAGATCGGTGAAACCGAGTATAGATGCATAACTCTAACCAACTTAAGGTAAAAAAAAAAGTGGCGTAGATTAGTGAAAATGAGTTTATAAAATCGATTCTAACTGAAGTAAGGTATCAAATTCTCGTAGATTGTTAAAAATGAGTACAAATGAATGACTCTAATCGAAATATGGTTTAGAGTGAGCGTACAATGGTAAAAACGAGTTTATATGGGTGTTTCTACCTGAAATGTGGTATCATAAAACATGCTTAGAATGAGCGAAGATCGGTGAAACCGAGTATAGATGCGTAACTCTAACCGACTTAAGGTAAAAAAATAAGTGGCGTAGATTAGTGAAAATGAGTTTATAAAATCGATTCTAACTGAAGTAAGGTATCAAATTCTCGTAGATTGTTAAAAACGAGTACAAATGAATGACTCTAATCGAAATGGATTAGAGTGAGCGTGAAATGGTGAAAACGAGTATATATGGCTGTTTCTACCTGAAATGTGGTACAAAACGTCCGTAGACTTGTGAAAACGACTATGAATGACTTTTTGTAACCGAAATATGGTTTGCAATTAGCATACAATAAAGAAACCGAGTACAGATAGGTGATTCTAACTAAAATGGAATGAGTCTACAATGATGAAAACATGTATAGATGTGTTATTCAAACCAAAATATGGCATAAAACAGGCTTAGAATGGTAAAAACTAGTATATATGGATGATTATAATTGAAATATGGTTTATAATGGGCGTAGATTGGAGAAACCGAATATGGATGCAATAAGTCTAACCGAAATAAGGTACCAAATGCTCGTGGACTGGTAAAAACAAGTATAAATTAATGATTTTAACTGAAATATAGTTCAGAATCAGCGTACAATGATAAAAACGAGTATAGATGGGTGATTCTAATCAAAATATGATAAACATGGTCGTAGACTGTGGAAAACCAGTATAGGTGGGTGATTCTAACCGAAATATGGTATATAACGGTCGTAGACTGGTGAAAACGAGTATAAATAAGTTATTCTAACTGAAAGACGGTGCAGAATGAGCATAAAATGATGAAAACGAAGATACATGGGTGACTCAAACAGAAATATGACTTAAAATATAATTTAGAATTAGTGTACATTGATGAAAACGAGTATAGATGGATGATTCTAACCGAAATATGGTATAAAATAGACATAGAATGGTTAAAACGAGTATAGATGTGTAATTCTAAACGAAATAAGGCTTAGAATAGGTGATCCGAGTACAGATTGGTGTTTAAATAGAAATATGGTATACAATAAGCGTGCAATGATGAAAACGAGTATAAATAGGCGATTCAAGGTGTTGAATGAGCAAGCAATGCCGAAAACGAGTATAAAAGGGTGAATGTGACGGAAATATTGTTTAGAATGAGCGTTCAATGATGAAAACGTGTATAAATGGAAGATTCTAACCGAAATATGGTTTAGAATGAGCGAAGATCGGTGAAACCGAGTATAGATGCGTAACTCTAACCGACTTAAGGTAAAAAAAAGTGGAATAGATTAGTGAAAATGAGTTTATAAAATCGATTCTAACCGAAGTAAGGTATCAAATTCTCGTAGATTGTTAAAAACGAGTACAAATGAATGACTCTAATCGAAATATGGTTTAGAGTGAGTGTACAATGGTGAAAGAGTATAGATGGGTGTTTCTACCTGAAATGTGGTACAAAACGCCCGTAGACTTGTGAAAATGTCTATGAATGACTTTTTGTAACCGAAATATGGTTTGGAATTAGCATACAATAAAGAAATCGAGTATGGATGGGTGATTCTAACTGAAATGGAATGAGCCTACAATAATGAAAACATGTATAGATGTGTTATTCAAACCGAAATATGGCATAAAACAGGCTTAGAATGGTGAAAACGAGTATATATGGATGATTCTAATCAAAATATGGTTTATAATGGGCGTAAATTGGAGAAACCGAGTATGGATGCAATAAGTCTAACCGAAATAAGGTACCAAATACTCGTGGACTGGTGAAAACAAGTATAAATGAATGATTCTAACTGAAATATTGTTCCGAATCAGTGTACAATGATGAAAACGAGTATAGATGGATGATTCTAATCGAAATATGATAAACATGGTCGTAGGCTGTGGAAAACCAGTATAGGTGGGTGATTCTAACCAAAATATGGTATATAACGGTCGTAGACTGGTGAAAACGAGTATAAATAAGTTATTCTAACCGAAATACGTTACAGAATGAGCATAAAATGATGAAAACGAAGATACATGGGTGACTCAAACAGAAATATGACTTAAAATGAACGTACAATGATGAAAACAAGTATATATGAGTAATTGAAACCGAAATAAAATTTAGAATTAGTGTACCTTGATGAAAACCAGTATAGATGGATGATTCTAACCGAAATATGGTATAAAATAGACAGAATGGTTAAAACGAAATAAGGCTTAGAATAGGTGATCCGAGTACAGATTGGTGTTTAAATAGAAATATGGTATACAATAAGCGTGCAATGATGAAAACGAGTATAAATAGGCGATTCAAGGTGTTGAATGAGCAAGCAATGCCAAAAACGAGTATAAAAGGGTGAATGTGACGGAAATATTGTTTAGAATGAGCGTTCAATGATGAAAACGTGTATAAATAGGAGATTCTAACCGAAATATGGTTTAGAATGAGCGAAGATCGGTGAAACCGAGTATAGATGCGTAACTCTAACCGACTTAAGGTAAAAAAAAAAGTGGCGTAGATTAGTGAAAATGAGTTTATAAAATCGATTCTAACCGAAGTAAGGTATCAAATTCTCGTAGATTGTTAAAAACGAGTACAAATGAATGACTCTAATCGAAATATGGTTTAGAGTGAGTGTACAATGGTGAAAAAGAGTATAGATGGGTGTTTCTACTTGAAATATGGTACAAAACGCCCGTAGACTTGTGAAAATGACTATGAGTGACTTTTTGTAACCGAAATATAGTTTGGAATTAGCATACAATAAAGAAATCGAGTACAGATGGGTGATTCTAACAAAATGTAATTAGCCTACAATGATGAAAACATGTATAGATGTGTTATTCAAACCGAAATATGGCATAAAACAGGCTTAGAATGGTGAAAACGAGTATATATGGATTATTCTAATTGAAATATGGTTTATAATGGGCGTAGATTGGAGAAACCGAGTATGGATGCAATAAGTCTAACCGAAATAAGGTACCAAATGCTCGTGGACTGGTGAAAACAAGTATAAATGAATGATTCTAACTGAAATATGGTTCAGTATCAGCGTACAATGATAAAAACGAGTATAGATGGGTGATTCTAATCGAAATACGATAAACATGGTCGTAGACTATGGAAAACCAGTATAGGTGGGTGCTTCTAACCGAAATATAGTATATAACGGTCGTAGACTGGTAAAAACGAGTATAAATGAGTTATTCTAACCGAAACACGGTGCAGAATGAGCATAAAATGATGAAAACGAAGATACATGGGTGACTCAAACAGAAATATGACTTAAAATGAACATACAATGATAAAAACAAGTATATATGGGTAATTGAAACCGAAATATAATTTAGAATTAGTGTACAATGATGAAAACCAATATAGATGGATGATTCTAATCAAAATATGGTATAAAATAGGCATAGAATGGTTAAAACGAGTATAGATGTGTAATTCTAAACGAAATAAGGCTTAGAATAGGTGATCCGAGTACAGATTGGTGTTTAAATAGAAATATGGCATACAATAAGCGTGCAATGATGAAAACGAGTATAAATAGGCGATTTAAGGTGTTGAATGAGCAAGCAATGCCGAAAACATGTATAAATGGGTGATTGTGATTGAAATATTGTTTAGAATGAGCGTACAATGATAAAAATGTGTATAAATGGGAGATTCTAACCGAAATATGGTTTATAATGAGCGAAGATCGGTGAAACTGAGTATAGATGCGTAACTCTAACCGACTTAAGGTAAAAAAAAATGTGGCGTAGATTAGTGAAAATGACTTTATAAAATCGATTCTAACAAGTAAGGTATCAAATTCTCGTAGATTGTTAAAAACGAGTTCAAATGATTGACTCTAATCGAAATATGGTTTAGAGTGAGCGTACAATGGTAAAAACGAGAATAGATGGGTGTTTCTACCTGAAATGTGGTACAAAACGCCCGTAGACTTGTGAAAATGACTATGAATGACTTTTTGTAACCGAAATATGGTTTGGAATTAGCATACAATAAAGAAACCGAGTACAGATAGGTGATTCTAACTAGAATGGAATGAGCCTACAATGATGAAAACATTTATAGATGTATTATTCAAACCGAAATATGGCATAAAACAGGCTTAGAAAGGTGAAAACGAGTATATATGGATGATTCTAATCGAAATATGGTTTATAATGGGCGTAGATTGGAGAAACCGAGTATGGATGCAATAAGTCTAACCGAAATAAGGTACCAAATGCTCGTGGACTGGTGAAAACAAGTAAAAATAAATGATTCTAACTGAAATATGGTTCAGAATCAGCGTACAATGATGAAAACGAGTATAGATGGGTGATTCTAATCGAAATATGGTAAACATGGTCATAGACTGTGGAAAACCAGTATAGGTGGGTGATTCTAACCGTAATATGGTATATAACGGTCGTAGACTGGTGAAAACGAGTATAAATGAGTTATTCTAACCGAAACACGGTGCAGAATGAGCATAAAATGATGAAAACGAAGATACATGGGTGACTCAAACAGAATATGACTTAAAATGAACGTACAATGATGAAAACAAGTATATATGGGTAATTGAAACCAAAATAAAATTTAGAATTAGCGTACAATAATGAAAACCAGTATAGATGGATAATTCTAACCGAAATATGGTATAAAATAGGCATAGAGTGGTTAAAACGAGTATAGATGTGTAATTCTAAACGAAATAAGGCTTATAATAGGTGATCCGAGTACAGATTGGTGTTTAAATAGAAATATGGTATACAATAAGCGTGCAATGATGAAAATGAGTATAAATAGGAGATTCAAGGTGTTGAATGAGCAAGCAATGCCGAAAACGAGTAAAATGGGTGATTGTGACTGAAATATTGTTTAAAATGAGCGCACAATGATGAAAACGTGTATAATTGGGAGATTCTAACCGAAATATGGTTTAGAATGAGCGAAAGATCGGTGAAACCGAGTATAGATGCGTAACTCTAACCGACTTAAGGTAAAAAAAAAAGTGGCGTAGATTAGTGAAAATGAGTTTATAAAATCGATTCTAACCGAAGTAAGGTATCAAATTCTCGTAGATTGTTAAAAATGAGTACAAATAAATGACTCTAATCGAAATATGGTTTAGAGTAAGCGTACAATGGTAAAAACGAGTCTAGATGGGTGTTTCTACCTAAAATGTGGTACCATAAAACATGCTTAGAATGAGCGAAGATCGGTGAAACCGAGTATAGATGCGTAACTCTAACCGACTTAAGGTAAAAAAAAGTGACGTAGATTAGTGAAAATGAGTTTATAAAATCGATTCTAACCGAAGTAAGGTATCAAATTCTCGTAGATTGTTAAAAACGAGTACAAATGAATGACTCTAATAGAAATATGGTTTAGAGTGAGCGTACAATGGTGAAAACGAGAATAGATAGGTTTTTTTACCTGAAATGTGGTACAAAACGCCCGTAGACTTGTGAAAACGACTATGAATGACTTTTTGTAACCGAAATATGGTTTGGAATTAGCATACAATAAAGAAACCGAGTACAGATAGGTGATTCTAACTAGAATGGAATGAGCCTACAATGATGAAAACATGTATAGATGTGTTATTCAAACCAAAATATGGCATAAAACAAGCTTAGAAAGGTGAAAACGAGTATATATGGATGATTCTAATCGAAATATGGTTTATAATGGGCGTAGATTGGAGAAATCGAGTATGGATGCAATAAGTCTAACCGAAATAAGGTACCAAATGCTTGTGGACTGGTGAAAACAAGTATAAATTAATGATTTTAACTGAAATATGGTTCAGAATCTGCGTACAATGATGAAAACGAGTATAGATGGGTGATTCTAATCGAAAAATGGTAAACATGGTCGTAGACTGTGGAAAACCAGTATAGGTGGGTGATTCTAACCGAAATATGGTATATAACAGTCGTAGACTGGTGAAAACGAGTATAAATGAGTTATTCTAACCGAAACACGGTGCAGAATGAGCATAAAATGATGAAAACGAAGATACATGGATGACTCAAACAAAAATATGACTTAAAATGAACGTACAATGATGAAAACAAGTATATATGGGTAATTAAAACCGAAATAAAATTTAGAATTAGCGTACATTGATGAAAACCAGTATAGATGGATGATTCTAACCGAAATATGGTATAAAATAGGCATAGAATGGTTAAAACGAGTATAGATGTGTAATTCTAAACGAAATAAGGCTTAGAATAGGTGATCCGAGTACAGATTGGTGTTTAAATAGAAATATGGTATATAATAAGCGTGCAATGATGAAAATGAGTATAAATAGGAGATTCAAGGTGTTGAATGAGCAAGCAATGCCAAAAAGGAGTAAAATGGGTGATTGTGACTGAAATATTGTTTAAAATGAGCGCACAATGATGAAAACGTGTATAATTGGGAGATTCTAACCGAAATATGGTTTAGAATGAGCGAAAGATCGGTGAAACCGAGTATAGATGCGTAACTCTAACCGACTTAAGGTAAAAAAAAAGTGGCGTAGATTAGTGAAAATGAGTTTATAATATCGATTCTAACCGAAGTAAGGTATCAAATTCTCGTAGATTGTTAAAAATGAGTACAAATGAATGACTCTAATCGAAATATGGTTTAGAGTGAGCGTACAATGGTAAAAACGAGTATAGATGGGTGTTTCTACCTGAAATGTGGTACCATAAAACATGCTTAGAATGAGCGAAGATCGGTGAAACCGAGTATAGATGCGTAACTCTAACCGACTTAAGGTAAAAAAAAAGTGGCGTAGATTAGTGAAAATGAGTTTATAAAATCGATTCTAACCGAAGTAAGGTATCAAATTCTCGTAGATTGTTAAAAACGAGTACAAATGTATGACTCTAATCGAAATATGGTTTAGAGTGAGCGTACAATGGTGAAAACGAGAATAGATGGGTGTTTCTGCCTGAAATGTGGTACAAAACACCCGTAGACTTGTGAAAACGACTATGAATGACTTTTTGTAACCGAAATATGGTTTGGAATTAGCATACAATAAAGAAACCGAGTACAGATAGGTGATTCTAACTAAAATGGAATGAGCCTACAATGATGAAAACATGTATAGATGTGTTATTCAAACCGAAATATGGCATAAAACAGGCTTAGAAAGGTGAAAACGAGTATATATGGATGATTCTAATCAAAATATGGTTTATAATGGGCGTAGATTGGAGAAACCGAGTATGGATGCAATAAGTCTAACCGAAATAAGGTACCAAATGCTCGTGGACTGGTGAAAACAAGTATAAATGAATGATTGTAACTGAAATATGGTTCAGAATCAGCGTACAATGATAAAAACGAGTATAGATGGGTGATTCTAATCGAAATATGGTAAACATGGTCGTAGACTGTGGAAAACCAGTATAGGTAGGTTATTCTAACCGAAATATGGTATATAACGGTCGTAGACTGGTGAAAACGAGTATAAATAAGTTATTCTAACCGAAACACGGTGCAAAATAAGCATAAAATGATGAAAACGAAGATACATGGGTGATTCAAACAGAAATATGACTTAAAATGAACGTACAATGATGAAAACAAGTATCTATGGGTAATTGAAACCGAAATAAAATTTAGAATTAGCGTACAATGATGAAAACCAGTATAGATGGATGATTCTAACCGAAATATGGTATAAAATAGGCATAGAATGGTTAAAACGAGTATAGATGTGCAATTCTAAACGAAATAAGGCTTAGAATAGGTGATCCGAGTACAGATTGGTGTTTAAATAGAAATATGGTATACAATAAGCGTGTAAAATGAGTATAAATTGGAGATTCAAGGTGTTGAATGAGCAAGCAATGCCGAAAATGAGTAAAATGGGTGATTGTGACTGAAATATTGTTTAAAATGAGCGCACAATGATGAAAACGTGTATAATTGGGAGATTCTAACCGAAATATTGTTTAGAATGAGCGAAAGATCGGTGAAACCGAGTATAGATGCGTAACTCTAACCGACTTAAGGTAAAAAAAAAAGTGGCGTAGATTAGTGAAAATGAGTTTATAATATCGATTCTAACCGAAGTAAGGGTATCAAATTCTCATAGATTGTTAAAAATGAGTACAATATGAATGACTCTAATCGAAATATGTTTAGAGTGAGCGTACAATGGTAAAAACGAGTATAGATGGGTGTTTCTACCTGAAATGTGGTACCATAAAACATGCTTAGAATGAGCGAAGATCGGTGAAACCGAGTATAGATGCGTAACTCTAACCGACTTAAGGTAAAAAAAAAGTGGCGTAGATTAGTGAAAAGGAGTTTATAAAATCGATTCTAACCGAAGTAAGGTTATCAAATTCTCGTAGATTGTTAAAAACGAGTACAAATGAATGACTCTAATCGAAATATGGTTTAGAGTGAGCGTACAATGGTTTAAAACGAGTATAGATGGGTGTTTCAACCTGAAATATGGTACAAAACGCCCGTAGACTTGTGAAAACGACTATGAATAACTTTTTGTAACCGAAATATGGTTTGGAATTAGCATACAATAAAGAAACCGAGTACAGATAGGTGATTCAAACTGAAATGGAATGAGCCTACAATGATGAAAACATGTATAGATGTGTTATTCAAACCGAAATATGGCATAAAACAGGCTTAGAATAGTGAAAACGAGTATATATGGATGATTCTAATCGAAATATGGTTTATAATGGGCGTAGATTGGAGAAACCGAGTATGGATGCAATAAGTCTAACCGAAATAAGGTACCCATTGCTCGTGGACTGGTTGAAAACAAGTATAAAATGAATGATTCTAACTGAAATATGGTTCAGAATCAGCGTACAATGATGAAAACGAGTATAGATGGGTGATTCTAATCGAAATATGATAAACATGGTCGTAGACTGTGGAAAACCAGTATAGGTGGATGATTCTAACCGAAATATGGGTATATAACGGTCGTAGACTGGTGAAAACGAGTATGAATGAGTTATTCTAACCGAAACACTGTGCAGAATGAGCATAAAATGATGAAAACAAAGATACATGGGTGACTCAAACAGAAATATGACTTAAAATAAACGTACAATGATGAAAACAAGTATATATGGGTAATTGAAACTGAAATATAATTTAGAATTAGCATACAATGATGAAAACCAGTATAGATGGATGATTCTAATCAAAATATGGTATAAAATAGGCATAGAAAATGGTTAAAACGAGTATAGATGTGTAATTCTAAACGAAATAAGGCTTAGAATAGGTGATCCGAGTACAGATTGGTGTTTAAATAGAAATATGGTATACAATAAGCGTCCTATGATGAAAATGAGTATAAATAGGAGATTCAAGGTGTTGAATGAGCATGCAATGCCGAAAACGAGTAAAATGGGTGATTGTGACTGAAATATTGTTTAAAATGAGCGCCACAATGATGAAAACGTGTATAATTGGGAGATTCTCACCGAAATATGGTTTAGAAAGAGCGAAAGATGGTGTGAAACCGAGTATAGATGCGTAACTCTAACCGACTTAAGGTAAAAAAAAAAGTGGCGTAGATTAGTGAAAATGAGTTTATAAAATGGATTCTAACCGAAGTAAGGTATCAAATTCTCGTGGATTGTTAAAAATGAGTAAAAATGAATGACTCTAATCGAAATATGGTTTAGAGTGAGCGTACAATGGTAAAAACGAGTCTAGATGTGTGTTTCTACCTGAAATGTGGTACCATAAAACATGCTTAGAATGAGCGAAGATCGGTGAAACCGAGTATAGATGCGTAACTCTAACCGAGTTAAGGAAAAAAAAAAAAAGTGGCGTAGATTAGTGAAAATGAGTTTATAAAATCGATTCTAACCGAAGTAAGGTATCAAATTTCTCGTAGATTGTTAAAAACGAGTATAAATGAATGACTCTAATCGAAATATGGTTTAGAGTGAGCGTACAATGGTGAAAACGAGTATAAGATGGGGTGTTTCTACCTGAAATGTGGTACAAAACGCCCGTAGACTTGTGAAAACGACTATGAATGACTTTTTGTAACCGAAATATGGTTTGGAATTAGCATACAATAAAGAAACCGAGTACAGATGGGTGATTCTAACTGAAATAGAATGAGCCTACAATTATGAAAACATGTATAGATGTGTTATTCAAACCGAAATATGGCATTAAACATGCTTAGAATGGTGAAAACGAGTATATAAGGATGATTCTAATTGAAATATGGTTTATAATGGGCGTAGATTGGAGAACCGGAGTATGGATGCAATAAGTCTAACCAAAATAAGGTACCAAATGCTCGTGGACTGGTGAAACAAGTATAAATGAATGATTCCTAACTGAAATATGGTTCAGAATCAGCGTACAATGATGAAAACGAGTATAGATGGGTGATTCTAATCGAAATATGATAAACATGGTCGTAGACTATGAAAAAGCAGTATAGGTGGGTGATTCTAACCAAAATATGGTATATAACGGTCGTAGACTGGTGAAATGAGTATGAATGAGTTATTCTAACCGAAACACTGTGCAGAATGAGCATAAAATGATGAAAACGAAGATACATGGGTGACTCAAACAGAAATATGACTTAAAATGAATGTACAATGATGAAAACAAGTATATATGGGTAATTGAAACCGAAATATAATTTAGAATTAGCGTACAATGATGAAAACCAGTATAGATGGATGATTCTAACCGAAATATGGTATAAAATAGCATAGAATGGTTAAAACGAGTATAGATATGTAATTCTAAACAAAATAAGGCTTAGAATAGGTGATCCGAGTACAGATTGGTGTTTAAATAGAAATATGGTATACAATAAGCCGTGCTATGATGAAAATGAGTATAAATAGGAGATTCAAGGTGTTGAATGAGCAAGCAATGCCGAGAAACGAGTAAAATGGGGTGATTGTGACTGAAATATTGTTTAAAATGAGCGCACAATGATGAAAACGTGTATAATGGGAGATTCTCACCGAAATATGGTTTAGAAAGAGCGAAAGATCGGTGAAACCGAGTATAGATGCGTAACTCTAACCGACTTAAGGTAAAAAAAAGTGGCGTAGATTAGTGAAAATGAGTTTATAAAATTGATTCTAACCGAAGTAGGTATCAAATTCTCGTGGATTGTTAAAAATGAGTACAAATGAATGACTGTAATCGAAATTTGGTTTAGAGTGAGCGTACAATGGTAAAAATGAGTCTAGATGGGTGTTTCTACCATAAATGTGGTACCATAAAACATGCTTAGAATGAGCGAAGATCGGTGAAACCGAGTATAGATGCGTAACTCTAACCGAGTTAAGGTAAAAAAAAAGTGGCGTAGATTAGGGAAAATGAGTTTATAAAATCGATTCTAACCGAAGTAAGGTATCAAATTCTCGTAGATTGTTAAAAACGTGTACAATGAATGACTCTAATCGAAATATGGTTTAGAGTGAGCGTACAATGGTAAAAACGAGTATAGATGGGTGTTTCTACCTGGAAATGTGGTACAAAACGCCCGTAGACTTGTTGAAAACGACTATGAATGACTTTTGTAACCGAAATATGGTTTGGAATTAGCATACAATAAAGAAACCGAGTACAGATAGGTGATTCTAACTGAAATGGAATGACCCTACAATGATGAAAACATGTATAGATGTGTTATTCAAACCGAAATATGGCATAAAACAGGCTTTAGAATGGTGAAAACGAGTATATATGGATGATTCTAATCGAAATATGGTTTATAATGGGCGTAGATTGGAGAAACCGAGTATGGATGCAATAAGTCTACCGAATAAGGTACCAAATGCTCGTGGACTGGTAAAAACAAGTATAAATGAATGATTCTAACTGAAATATGGTTCAGAATCAGCGTACAATGATGAAAACGAGTATAGATGGGTGATTCTAATCGAAATATGGTAAACATGGTCGCAGACTGTGGAAAACCAGTATAGGTGGGTGATTCTAACCGAAATATGGTATATAACGGTCGTACACTGGTGAAAACGAGTATAAATGAGTTATTCTAACCGAAACACGGTGCAGAATGAGCATAAAATGATGAAAACAAAGATACATGGGTGACTCAAACAGAAATATGACTTAAAATGAATGTACAATGATTGAAAAACAAGTATATATGGGTAATTGAAACGAATGTAATTAGAATTAGCGTACAATGATGAAAACCAGTATAGATGGATGATTCTAACCGAAATATGGTATAAAATAGGCATAGAATGGTTAAAACGAGTATAGATGTGTAATTCTAAACGAAATAAGGCTTAGAATAGGTGATCCGAGTACAGATTGGTGTTTAAATAGAAATATGGTATATAATAAGCGTGCTATGATGAAAATGAGTATAAATAGGAGATTCAAGGTGTTGAATGAGTAAGCAATGCCGAAAACGAGTAAAATGGTGATTGTGACTGAAATATTGTTTAAAATGAGCGCACAATGATGAAAACGTGTATAATTGGGAGATTCTAACCGAAATATGGTTTAGAATGAGCGAAAGATCGGTGGAAACCGAGTATAGATGCGTAACTCTAACCGACTTAGGTAAAAAAAAAAGTGGCGTAGATTAGTGAAAATGAGTTTATAAAATCGATTCTAACCAAAGTAAGGTATTAAATTCTCGTAGATTGTTAAAAATGCGTACAAATAAATGACTCTAATCGAAATATGGTTTAGAGTAAGCGTACAATGGTAAAAACGAGTCTAGATGGGTGTTTCTACCTAAAATGTGGTACCATAAAACATGCTTAGAATGAGCGAAGATCGGTGAAACCGAGTATAGATGCGTAACTCTAACCGACTTAAGGTAAAAAAAAGTGACGTAGATTAGTGAAAATGAGTTTATAAAATCGATTCTAACCGAAGTAAGGTATCAAAATTCTCGTAGATTGTTAAAAACGAGTACAAATGAATGACTCTAATAGAAATAATGGTTTAGAGTGAGCGTACAATGGTGAAAACGAGAATAGATGGGTTTTTTTACCTGAAATGTGGTACAAAACGCCAGTAGACTTGTGAAAACGACTATGAATGACTTTTTGTAACCGAAATATGGTTTGGATTAGCATACAATAAAGAAACCGAGTACAGATAGGTGATTCTAACTAGAATGGAATGAGCCTACAATAATGAAAACATGTATAGATGTGTTATTCAAACCAAAATATGGCATAAAACAAGCTTAGAAAGGTTGAAAACGAGTATATATGGATGATTCTAATCGAATATGGTTTATAATGGGCGTAGATTGGAGAAATCGAGTATGGATGCAATAAGTCTACCGAAATAAGGTACCAAATGCTTGTGGACTGGTGAAAACAAGTATAAATTAATGATTTTAACTGAAATATGGTTCAGAATCTGCGTACAATGATGAAAACGAGTATAGATGGGTGATTCTAATCGAAAATGGTAAACATGGTCGTAGACTGTGGAAACCAGTATAGGTGGGTGATTCTAACCGAAATAAGGTATATAACGGTCGTAGACTGGTGAAAACGAGTATAAATGAGTTATTCTAACCGAAACACGGTGCAGAATGAGCATAAAATGATGAAAACGAAGATACATGGATGACTCAAACAAAATATGACTTAAAATGAACGTACAATGATGAAAACAAGTATATATGGGTAATTAAAACCGAAATAAAATTTAGAATTAGCGTACATTGATGAAAACCAGTATAGATGGATGATTCTAACCGAAATATGGTATAAAATAGGCATAGAATGGTTAAAACAAGTATAGATGTGTAATTCTAAACGAAATAAGGCTTAGAATAGGTGATCCGAGTACAGATTGGTGTTTAAATAGAAATATGGTATACAATAAGCGTGCAATGATGAAATGAGTATAAATAGGAGATTCAAGGTGTTGAATGAGCAAGCAATGCCGAAAAGGAGTAAAATGGGTGATTGTGACTGAAATATTGTTTAAAATGAGCGCACAATGATGAAAACGTGTATAATTGGGAGATCTAACCGAAATATGGTTTAGAATGAGCGAAATATCGGTGAAACCGAGTCGAGTATAGATGCGTAACTCTAACCGACTTAAGGTAAAAAAAAAGTGGCGTAGATTAGTGAAAATGAGTTTATAATATCGATTCTAACCGAAGTAAGGTATCAAATTCTCGTAGATTGTTAAAAATGAGTACAAATGAATGACTCTAATCGAAATATGGTTTAGAGTGAGCGTACAATGGTAAAAACGAGTATAGATGGGTGTTTCTACCTGAAATGTGGTACCATAAAACATGCTTAGAATGAGCGAAGATCGGTGAAACCGAGTATAGATGCGTAACTCTAACCGACTTAAGGTAAAAAAAAAGTGGCGTAGATTAGTGAAAATGAGTTTATAAAATCGATTCTAACCGAAGTAAGGTATCAAATTCTCGTAGATTGTTAAAATCGAGTACAAATGTATGACTCTAATCGAAATATGGTTTAGAGTGAGCGTACAATGGTGAAAACGAGAATAGATGGGTGTTTCTACCTGAAATGTGGTACAAAACACCCGTAGACTTGTGAAAACGACTATGAATGACTTTTTGTAACCGAAATATGGTTTGGAATTAGCATACAATAAAGAAACCGAGTACAGATAGGTGATTCTAACTAAAATGGAATGAGCCTACAATGATGAAAACATGTATAGATGTGTTATTCAAACCGAAATATGGCATAAAACAGGCTTAGAAAGGTGAAAACGAGTATATATGGATGATTCTAATCAAAATATGGTTTATAATGGGCGTAGATTGGAGAAACCGAGTATGGATGCAATAAGTCTAACCGAAATAAGGTACCAAATGCTCGTGGACTGGTGAAAATAAGTATAAATGAATGATTGTAACTGAAATATGGTTCAGAATCAGCGTACAATGATAAAAACGAGTATAGATGGGTGATTCTAATCGAAATATGGTAAACATGGTCGTAGACTGTGGAAAACCAGTATAGGTAGGTTATTCTAACCGAAATATGGTATATAACGGTCGTAGACTGGTGAAAACGAGTATAAATAAGTTATTCTAACCGAAACACGGTGCAAAATGAGCATAAAATGATGAAAACGAAGATACATGGGTGATTCAAACAGAAATATGACTTAAAATGAACGTACAATGATGAAAACAAGTATATATGGGTAATTGAAACCGAAATAAAATTTAGAATTAGCGTACAATGATGAAAACCAGTATAGATGGATGATTCTAACCGAAATATGGTATAAAATAGGCATAGAATGGTTAAAACGAGTATAGATGTGTAATTCTAAACGAAATAAGGCTTAGAATAGGTGATCCGAGTACAGATTGGTGTTTAAATAGAAATATGGTATACAATAAGCGTGTAATGATGAAAATAAGTATAAATTGGAGATTCAAGGTGTTGAATGAGCAAGCAATGCCGAAAATGAGTAAAATGGGTGATTGTGACTGAAATATTGTTTAAAATGAGCGCACAATGATGAAAACGTGTATAATTGGGAGATTCTAATCGAAATATTGTTTAGAATGAGCGAAAGATCGGTGAAACCGAGTATAGATGCGTAACTCTAACCGACTTAAGGTAAAAAAAAAAGTGGCGTAGATTAGTGAAAATGAGTTTATAATATCGATTCTAACCGAAGTAAGGTATCAAATTCTCATAGATTGTTAAAAATGAGTACAAATGAATGACTCTAATCGAAATATGGTTTAGAGTGAGCGTACAATGGTAAAAACGAGTATAGATGGGTGTTTCTACCTGAAATGTGGTACCATAAAACATGCTTAGAATGAGCGAAGATCGGTGAAACCGAGTATTGATGCGTAACTCTAACCGACTTAAGGTAAAAAAAAAGTGGCGTAGATTAGTGAAAATGAGTTTATAAAATCGATTCTAACCGAAGTAAGGTATCAAATTCTCGTAGATTGTTAAAAACGAGTACAAATGAATGACTCTAATCGAAATATGGTTTAGAGTGAGCGTACAATGGTTAAAACGAGTATAGATGGGTGTTTCAACCTGAAATATGGTACAAAACGCCCGTAGACTTATGAAAACGACTATGAATAACTTTTTGTAACCGAAATATGGTTTGGAATTAGCATACAATAAAGAAACCGAGTACCGATAGGTGATTCAAACTGAAATGGAATGAGCCTACAATGATGAAAACATGTATAGATGTGTTATTCAAACCGAAATATGGCATAAAACTGGCTTAGAATAGTGAAAACGAGTATATATGGATGATTCTAATCGAAATATGGTTTATAATGGGCATAGATTGGAGAAACCGAGTATGGATGCAATAAGTCTAACCGAAATAAGGTACCCATTGCTCGTGGACTGGTGAAAACAAGTATAAATGAATGATTCTAACTGAAATATGGTTCAGAATCAGCGTACAATGATGAAAACGAGTATAGATGGGTGATTCTAATTGAAATATGATAAACATGGTCGTAGACTGTGGAAAACCAGTATAGGTGGGTGATTCTAACCGAAATATGGTATATAACGGTCGTAGACTGGTGAAAACGAGTATGAATGAGTTATTCTAACCGAAACACTGTGCAGAATGAGCATAAAATGATGAAAACAAAGATACATGGGTGACTCAAACAGAAATATGACTTAAAATAAACGTACAATGATGAAAACAAGTATATATGGGTAATTGAAACCGAAATATAATTTAGAATTAGCGTACAATGATGAAAACCAGTATAGATGGATGATTCTAATCAAAATATGGTATAAAATAGGCATAGAATGGTTAAAACGAGTATAGATGTGTAATTCTAAACGAAATAAGGCTTAGAATAGGTGATCCGAGTACAGATTGGTGTTTAAATAGAAATATGGTATACAATAAGCGTCCTATGATGAAAATGAGTATAAATAGGAGATTCAAGGTGTTGAATGAGCAAGTAATGCCGAAAACGAGTAAAATGGGTGATTGTGACTGAAATATTGTTTAAAATGAGCGCACAATGATGAAAACGTGTATAATTGGGAGATTCTCACCGAAATATGGTTTAGAAAGAGCGAAAGATGGGTGAAACCGAGTATAGATGCGTAACTCTAACCGACTTAAGGTAAAAAAAAAAGTGGCGTAGATTAGTGAAAATGAGTTTATAAAATGGATTCTAACCGAAGTAAGGTATCAAATTCTCGTGGATTGTTAAAAATAAGTAAAAATGAATGACTCTAATCGAAATATGGTTTAGAGTGAGCGTACAATGGTAAAAACGAGTCTAGATGTGTGTTTCTACCTGAAATGTGGTACCATAAAACATGCTTAGAATGAGCGAAGATCGGTGAAACCGAGTATAGATGCGTAACTCTAACCGAGTTAAGGAAAAAAAAAAGTGGCGTAGATTAGTGAAAATGAGTTTATAAAATCGATTCTAACCGAAGTAAGGTATCAAATTCTCGTAGATTGTTAAAAACGAGTACAAATGAATGACTCTAATCGAAATATGGTTTAGAGTGAGCGTACAATGGTAAAAACGAGTATAGATGGGTGTTTCTACCTGAAATGTGGAACAAAACGCCCGTAGACTTGTGAAAACGACTATGAATGACTTTTTGTAACCAAAATATGGTTTGGAATTAGCATACAATAAAGAAACCGAGTACAGATGGGTGATTCTAACTGAAATAGAATGAGCCTACAATTATGAAAACATGTATAGATGTGTTATTCAAACCGAAATATGGCATAAAACATGCTTAGAATGGTGAAAACGAGTATATATGGATGATTCTAATTGAAATATGGTTTATAATGGGCGTAGATTGGAGAAACCGAGTATGGATGCAATAAGTCTAACCAAAATAAGGTACCAAATGCTCGTGGACTGGTGAAAACAAGTATAAATGAATGATTCTAACTGAAATATGGTTCAGAATCAGCGTACAATGATGAAAACGAGTATAGATGGGTGATTCTAATCGAAATATGATAAACATGGTCGTAGACTATGAAAAAGCAGTATAGGTGGGTGATTCTAACCAAAATATGGTATATAACGGTCGTAGACTGGTGAAAATGAGTATGAATGAGTTATTCTAACCGAAACACTGTGCAGAATGAGCATAAAATGATGAAAACGAAGATACATGGGTGACTCAAACAGAAATATGACTTAAAATGAATGTACAATGATGAAAACAAGTATATATGGGTAATTGAAACCGAAATATAATTTAGAATTAGCGTACAATGATGAAAACCAGTATAGATGGATGATTCTAACCGAAATATGGTATAAAATAGGCATAGAATGGTTAAAACGAGTATAGATATGTAATTCTAAACAAAATAAGGCTTCGAATAGGTGATCCGAGTACAGATTGGGGTTTAAATAGAAATATGGAATACAATAAGCATTCAATGATGAAAATGAGTATAAATAGGAGATTCAAGGTGTTGAATGAGCAAGCAATGCCGAAAACGAGTAAAATGGGTGATTGTGACTGAAATATTGTTTAAAATGAGCGCACAATGATGAAAACGTGTATAATTGGAAGATTCTCACCGAAATATGGTTTAGAATGAGCGAAAGATGGGTGAAACCGAGTATAGATGCGTAACTTTAACTGACTTAAGGTAAAAAAAAAAAGTGGCATAGATTAGTGAAAATGAGTTTATAAAATCGATTCTAACCGAAGTAAGGTATCAAATTCTCGTAGATTGTTAAATATGAGTACAAAAGAATGACTCTAATCGAAATATGGTTTAGAGTGAGCGTACAATGGTAAAAACGAGTCTAGATGTGTGTTTTTACCTGAAATGTGGTACCATAAAACATGCTTAGAATGAGCGAAGATCGGTGAAACCGAGTATAGATGCGTAACTCCAACCGACTTAAGGTAAAAAAAAAAAGTGGCGTAGATTAGTGAAAATGAGTTTATAAAATCGATTCTAACCGAAGTAAGGTATCAAATTCTCGTAGATTGTTAAAAACGAGTACAAATGAATGACTCTAATCGAAATATAGTTTAGAGTGAGCGTACAATGGTGAAAACGAGTATAGATGGGTGTTTCTACCTGAAATATGGTACAAAATGCCCGTAGACTTGTGAAAACGACTATGAATAACTTTTTGTAACCGAAATATGGTTTGGAATTAGCATACAATAAAGAAACAAAATACAGATAGGTGATTCAAACTGAAATGGAATGAGCCTACAATGATGAAAACATGTATAGATGTGTTATTCAAACCAAAATATAGCATAAAACAGGCTTAGAATAGTGAAAACGAGTATATATGGATGATTCTAATCGAAATATGGTTTATAATGGGTGTAGATTGGAGAAACCGAGTATGGATGCAATAAGTCTAACCGAAATAAGGTACCAAATGCTCGTGGACTGGTGAAAACAAGTATAAATGAATGATTCTAACTGAAATATGGTTCAGAATCAGTGTACAATGATGAAAACGAGAATAGATGGGTGATTCTAATCGAAATATGATAAACATGGTCGTAGACTGTGGAAAACCAGTATAGGTGGGTGATTCTAACCGAAATATGGTATATAACGGTCGTAGACTGGTGAAAACGAGTATGAATGAGTTATTCTTACCGAAACACTGTGCAGAATGAGCATAAAATGATGAAAACAAAGATACATGGGTGACTCAAACAGAAATATGACTTAAAATAAACGTACAATGATGAAAACAAGTATATATGGGTAATTAAAACCGAAATATAATTTAGAATTAGCGTACAATGATTAAAACCAGTATAGATGGATGATTCTAATCGAAATATGGTATAAAATAGGCATAGAATGGTTAAAACGAGTATAGATGTGTAATTCTAAACGAAATAAGGCTTAGAATAGGTGATCCGAGTACAGATTGGTGTTTAAATAGAAATATGGTATACAATAAGCGTGCTATGATGAAAATGAGTATAAATAGGAGATTCAAGGTGTTGAATGAGCAAGCAATGCCGAAAACGAGTAAAATGGGTGATTGTGACTGAAATATTGTTTAAAATGAGCGCACAATGATGAAAACGTGTATAATTGGGAGATTCTCACCGAAATATGGTTTAGAAAGAGCGAAAGATCGGTGAAACCGAGTATAGATGCGTAACTCTAACCGACTTAAGGTAAAAAAAAGTGGCGTAGATTAGTGAAAATGAGTTTATAAAATTGATTCTAACCGAAGTAAGGTATCAAATTCTCGTGGATTGTTAAAAATGAGTACAAATGAATGACTGTAATCGAAATTTGGTTTAGAGTGAGCGTACAATGGTAAAAACGAGTCTAGATGGGTGTTTCTACCATAAATGTGGTACCATAAAACATGCTTAGAATGAGCGAAGATCGGTGAAACCGAGTATAGATGCGTAACTCTAACCGAGTTAAGGTAAAAAAAAAAGTGGCGTAGATTAGGGAAAATGAGTTTATAAAATCGATTCTAACCGAAGTAAGGTATCAAATTCTCGTAGATTGTTAAAAACGTGTACAAATGAATGACTCTAATCGAAATATGGTTTAGAGTGAGCGTACAATGGTAAAAACGAGTATAGATGGGTGTTTCTACCTGAAATGTGGTACAAAACGCCCGTAGACTTGTGAAAACGACTATGAATGACTTTTTGTAACCGAAATATGGTTTGGAATTAGCATACAATAAAGAAACCGAGTACAGATAGGTGATTCTAACTGAAATGGAATGACCCTACAATGATGAAAACATGTATAGATGTGTTATTCAAACCGAAATATGGCATAAAACAGGCTTAGAATGGTGAAAACGAGTATATATGGATGATTCTAATCGAAATATGGTTTATAATGGGCGTAGATTGGAGAAACCGAGTATGGATGCAATAAGTCTAACCGAAATAAGGTACCAAATGCTCGTGGACTGGTAAAAACAAGTATAAATGAATGATTCTAACTGAAATATGGTTCAGAATCAGCGTACAATGATGAAAACGAGTATAGATGGGTGATTCTAATCGAAATATGGTAAACATGGTCGTAGACTGTGGAAAACCAGTATAGGTGGGTGATTCTAACCAAAATATGGTATATAACGGTCGTAGACTGGTGAAAACGAGTATAAATGAGTTATTCTAACCGAAACACGGTGCAGAATGAGCATAAAATGATGAAAACGAAGATACATGGGTGACTCAAACAGAAATATGACTTAAAATGAACGTACAATGATGAAAACAAGTATATATGGGTAATTGAAACCGAAATGTAATTTAGAATTAGCGTACAATGATGAAAACCAGTATAGATGGATGATTCTAACCGAAATATGATATAAAATAGGCATAGAATGGTTAAAACGAGTATAGATGTGTAATTCTAAACGAAATAAGGCTTAGAATAGGTGATCCGAGTACAGATTGGTGTTTAAATAGAAATATGGTATATAATAAGCGTGCTATGATGAAAATGAGTATAAATAGGAGATTCAAGGTGTTGAATGAGCAAGCAATGCCGAAAACGAGTAAAATGGGTGATTGTGACTGAAATATTGTTTAAAATGAGCGCACAATGATGAAAACGTGTATAATTGGGAGATTCTAACCGAAATATGGTTTAGAATGAGCGAAAGATCGGTGAAACCGAGTATAGATGCGTAACTCTAACCGACTTAAGGTAAAAAAAAAGGGTGTAGATTAAGGAAAATGAGTTTATAAAATCGATTCTAACCGAAGTAAGGTATCAAATTCTCGTAGATTGTTAAAAATGAGTACAAATGAATGACTCTAATCGAAATATGGTTTAGAGTGAGCGTACAATGGTAAAAACGAGTATAGATGGGTGTTTCTACCTGAAATGTGGTACCATAAAATATGCTTAGAATGAGCGAAGATCGGTGAAACCGAGTATAGATGCGTAACTCTAAAACCGACTTAAGGTAAAAAAAAAAGGGTTTCATATAAACCTAAGAAAGGGTTAATTGTACTTAACATCCTCGTATAGGATTAATTGTACTTCTTGTTTGTAAACCTAAGAAAGGGTTTCATATAAACCTAGTTTTATTTCTTTCGTTTATTATCAAACACAAGATGGCGACTCTGCTTGTGACTACTTTCTCATCTGACGAGAAAGCAATTGCTCAACACGATGCAGTATCAGTAGGATCAATAAAGAAGACCTTGGTCGTCCAGTTCGACCAATCAGCCTACGAAGACATGCTTCGAGCAGGGGGTAGCTCTCATTCCCTCTCTATCCAAGACAACAGGAAATTGCATAAGGTATGGATGCCCCGGATATCCCCTACCATTCCTGCCGACTCTCTGGTTTCTCCGACCAACAAGGTTGTAGCTTCGCAACCTGCGCGCCCCGCGCGTAAAACTCTGTCTCCCATCTGTGACGTGGTAGACAAAACTTCTGGCAATGCCTTAGCGCCAATCCAGAAGTCCACTTCGCGCCTTGCACGTAAAATTTAGTCTCCCGTCGCTGGCGGGGCAGACAAAACTTCTGACAATGCCTCAGCGCCAATCCAGAAGTATACATCGCGCATTGCACATAAAAACTCGTCTCCCGTCGCTGACGGGGCAGACGTAGTTTCTGACAAGGCCTCAGCGCCAAGTCAGAAATCTCAAATGCACTCTGTGCGTAAAAATACATCTCGCGCCTATAAGGGAGTGGATGGTCCCTGCAATCTCCCTAAGGGAAAACAAATAGCGGATTTCCCGACCTCTCGGATTTTACGCCATCAAGAGAAGAATCTGCCCGCTCTCCAGATCATGCGAGAAGCTGATGGCCGATTGAGGACTTCCTCAGCTATACGCCAACCTGAGCAAAATTCTAAATTACGCCAGGAGAAGCCCCTCGGCGTAAAGAAGACTCAGTTTGTGGATAGATACGCTCCTCATGGATCACGTGCTACTCACATGGCTGAACTGCTGTATTCCTAAGGCAGAGAGAGGGTTGGGGTTCCCAATATCCGCGTTCCCACTAATGTAAAAAGGCAGAATAAGCCTTCTTCTTCTTTTTCTGTTGACTTACGTAAACTCTTGATCCAGAAATGCAAAGACAAGGGTCAAAATCAAGATTTGGCGCCCCTAACTTCCAAGCGTGGGGAGATCCTATAAGAAGATGAGTCAACATCTAATGTCGTCATGACTTATGGCCACATGAAGATTCTGTCTTTATTGTTCCGCCAACTCGCGATGACCAGCATCAAATAATCTTTGGTCGAATGCGGAATAGACCAGTTGTACATAAAGAATCTCGCGAGTCAGATGTTGGCAAAATGTAAATCCACAAATATAGCCCACAAGCTTTAAAGATTATACAAAGCATGGGTTATGATTTGAAGTTGAAACAAGGCCTCAACTATGGGAAAAAGGCAGACGAACACCGTTGCATGGTAATCCTTACTGTCAACAAACTCGTTTTGGGTTGGGGTACACTGCATCTCTTGCAAATTCCAAACCTCCAGAGGCTAATCCTGTAATACCAGAGGCAGGTCCTTCTAAATCAACTTCTGTGGACAAATGCCACGACATGTCTGGGGGTAGCCTACCTCGACAAAATAGGGCAGTATCCAAAGCTGGGGGTGGAATTCCCTCTAAGTCCGTAGATGATGAAACGATGACGATCTCCCCGAAAGACCGTAAAACTCAGGCATCGGGAGCCCGAAGGCTAAAAGGGACTTTCTCCTTCAATGAAGATGACATCATGGAAATCTTCAATATATTAATGAAGGAAAACAAACTTCAGCTACCCAACAGCAGATACCCTGAGAGGGCTGGCAAAGTCGATGACCCAGATTATTGTCTCTTTCATCGGTACATTCATCACCCCATAAGGGCATGCTATGTACTAAAAAGGAAAATCCAGGAGTTGATCGACGCCAAAGTCATCACTTTGCATTTATAAACGAGGGGACAATCATTGTAAATTGATTTCACTCTAATGTAACAATTTGCTCCCTCAAAATACCGGACAATGAACCCCTAAAGTTTCCCCAGCGGATTCTTCAGGTCTATCCCCACTCAGGAAAATCACTCCACAATGAATTTTTTGGACATGAGTTTACGTTCATATTACCTCTGAACTATTGTCCAAATATTTCTTTATTTCCCCAGCTGAGTTTGTCATGTTCATATTACCTCTGAACAAACTTTCCGAGTTTTTCGGCTATCGATTATCACGTTCATATTACCTCTGAACAAACTTTTCGAGTTTTTCGGCTATCGATTATCACGTCCATATTACCTCTGATATCGGTTGTCATCTCAACATAACACCCGTACTTAAATTCTAAGTACGCCAGTGGTATTAGGTCCATAAAAACTATCATGTCCATATTACCTCTGAGCAGATATATACCCCCATCCCCAATGGAGTCATAACTCAAAAGTTTGTCATATTCATATTACCTCTGAACAAACTTTCTAAATTTTTGGCTATCGATTATCATGTCCATATTACCTCTGATATCGGTTGTCTTATCAACTTAGCACCCGTACTTAACTCTAAGTATGCTAGTGGTGTTAAGTCCACAAAAACTGCCATGTCCATATTACCTCTGGCAGGACTTGTCCTAAACTTATTACTTGCACTCTCGTGCACAAGAAGTAATAGGTCCACAAAAAAATCCCCTAGCATGATGTATTTACCAACCATAATACCTATTACGTCCATACTACCTCTGATAGGCTTATTTCGAACTTATTATTTGCACTTAATGTGCGCAACAAATAATAGGTCCACCAAAAATTCCCCCAGTGGGATGTCCTCAACAAATAGGGTATCGTACTATGTCCATATTACCTCTAGTACGATGTCCAAAATTCGCACAAACAATCATAAAGAAAAGGAGGGCCCTTATATGATTACAAATGGCACTTACAGATTAGCCAAGTCTAATAAATTTTTTTGGCTACTATCAACTGCAAATTTCCGAAGAAGGACTATACTTGATCTCCTTCGTTTAACGGAGTATGACGAAGATCTTATTCTGACGATACCATGCACAAAGGTTAGCTGGATCATATTCTATCAGGTTCATGTGACCTCCGAATAGATATCCTTAACTAATTTATAAGCCTATCATGTTCATATTACCTCTGATAGTGTTTAGTATACAAATTTAGTTGGATTATATTCTTTCAGGTTCATGTTAACTCTGAATAGATTTACATTCAGTAAAACCTTAACGAAAGTATGTCATGTTAATGATACCTCTGATTTCACTTTCATCTTAGCCTATCATATTCTAAAGTGATGGGTCCACAAAGTTAGAAAATATGTCTTTATTATCTTCGAGAAATTACAGGAGAAATAAGAAGTACATCAGTGGGGAGGGGCAGTTAAATCCCTAATCTGTCGCGCCAGAAAGGCCATTCTCTCATTCCTGGAGTTCAAGACATTAGCGCGAGCCCGCTCCAACCTTGCCTCCTTATTGTTCAAGGCAGATAGTTCAGACCGAGCATGTACAAAACCTGCATGAATGACACCCACACGGGTCAGGTTCTGCTGAGTCGCTTCCATTCAGTCCTTTAACACATCTCTAGTTGCCGATGATTCTAATCGAAATATGATAAACATGGTCGTAGACTGTGGAAAACCATTATAGGTGGGTGATTCTAACCGAAATATGGTATATAACGGTCGTAGACTGGTGAAAACGAGTATAAATGAGTTATTCTAACCGAAACACGGTGCAGAATGAGCATAAAATGATGAAAACGAAGATACATGGGTGACTCAAACAGAAATATGACTTAAAATGAACGTACAATGATGGAAACAAGTATATATGGGTAATTGAAATCGAAATATAATTTAGAATTAGCGTACAATGATGAAAACCAGTATAGATGGATGATTCTAACCAAAATATGGTATAAAATAGGCATATAATGGTTAAAACGAGTATAGATGTGTAATTCTAAATAAAATAAGGCTTAAAATAGGTGATCCGAGTACAGATTGGTGTTTAAATAGAAATATGGTATACAATAAGCGTGCAATGATGAAAACGAGTATAAATAGGCGATTCAAGGTGTTGAATGAGCAAGCAAAGCCGAAAACTAGTAAAATGGGTGATTGTGACTGAAATATTGTTTAAAATGAGCGTACAATGATGAAAACGTGTAAAAATAGGAGATTCTAACCGAAATATGGTTTAGAATGAGCGAAAGATCGGTGAAACCGAGTATAGATGCGTAACTATAACGGACTTAAGGTAAAAAAAAAAGTGGCGTAGATTAGTGAAAATGAGTTTATAAAATCGATTCTAACCGGAGTAAGGTATCAAATTCTCGTAGATTGTTAAAAATGAGTACAAATGAATGACTCTAATCGAAATATGGTTTAGAGTGAGCGTACAATGGTAAAAACGAGTATAAATAGGTGTTTCTACCTGAAATGTGGTACCATAAAACATGCTTAGAATGAGCAAAGATCGGTGAAACCGAGTATAGATGCGTAACTCTAACCGACTTAAGGTAAAAAAAAAAGTGGCGTAGATTAGTGAAAATGAGTTTATAAAATCGATTCTAACCGAAGTAAGGTATCAAATTCTCGTAGATTATTAAAAACGAGTACAAATGAATGACTCTAATCGAAATATGGTTTAGAGTGAGCGTACAATGGTGAAAACGAGAATAGATGGGTGTTTCAACCTGAAATGTGGTACAAAACGCCCGTAGACTTGTGAAAACGACTATGAATGACTTTTTGTAACCAAAATATGGTTTGGAATTAGCATACAATAAAGAAACCGAGTATAGATGGGTGATTCTAACTGAAATGGAATGAGCCTACAATAATGAAAACATGTATAGATATGCTATTCAAACCGAAATATGGCATAAAACAGGCTTAGAATGGTGAAAACGAGTATATATGGATGATTCTAATCGAAATATAGTTTATAATGGGCGTAGATTGGAGAAACCGAGTATGGTTGCAATAAGTCTAACCTAAATAAGGTACCAAATGCTCGTGGACTGGTGAAAACAAGTATAAATGAATGATTCTAACTGAAATATGGTTCAGAATTAGCGTATACTGATGAAAATAAGTATAGATGGGTGATTCTAATCAAAATATGATAAACATGGCCGTAGACTGTGGAAAATCATTATAGGTGGGTGATTCTAACCGAAATATGGTATATAACGGTCGTAGACTTTTGAAAACGAGTATAAATGAGTTATTCTAACCGAAACACGGTGCAGAATGAGCATAAAATGATGAAAACGAAGATACATGGGTGACTCAAACAGAAATATGACTTAAAATGAACGTACAATGATGAAAACAAGTATATATGGGTAATTGAAACCGAAATATAATTTAGAATTAGTGTACAATGATGAAAACCAATATAGATGGATGATTCTAATCAAAATATGGTATAAAATAGGCATAGAATGGTTAAAACGAGTATAGATGTGTAATTCTAAACGAAATAAGGCTTAGAATAGGTGATCCGAGTACAGATTGGTGTTTAAATTGAAATATGGCATACAATAAGCGTGCAATGATGAAAACGAGTATAAATAGGCGATTTAAGGTGTTGAATGAGCAAGCAATGCCGAAAACATGTATAAATGGGTGATTGTGACTGAAATATTGTTTAGAATGAGCGTACAATGATAAAAATGTGTATAAATGGGAGATTCTAACCGAAATATGGTTTATAATGAGCGAAGATCGGTGAAACTGAGTATAGATGCGTAACTCTAACCGACTTAAGGTAAAAAAAATGTGGCGTAGATTAGTGAAAATGAGTTTATAAAATCGATTCTAACCGAAGTAAGGTATCAAATTCTCGTAGATTGTTAAAAACGAGTACAAATGAATGACTCTAATCGAAATATGGTTTAGAGTGAGCGTACAATGGTGAAAACGAGAATAGATGGGTGTTTTGACCTGAAATGTGGTACAAAACGCCCGTAGACTTGTGAAAACGACTATGAATGACTTTTTGTAACCGAAATATAGTTTGGAATTAGCATACAATAAAGAAACCGAGTACAGATGGGTGATTCTAACTGAAATGGAATGAGCCTACAATGATGAAAACATGTATAGATGTGCTATTCAAACCGAAATATGGCATTAAACAGGCTTAGAATGGTGAAAATGAGTATATATGGATGATTCTAATCGAAATATGGTTTATAATGGGCATAGATTGGAGAAACCGAGTATGGATACAATAAGTCTAACCGAAATAAGGTACCAAATGCTCGTGGACTGGTGAAAACAAGTATAAATGAATGATTCTAACTGAAATATGGTTCAGAATCAGCGTACAATGATGAAAACGAGTATAGATGGGTGATTCTAATCGAAATATGATAAACATGGTCGTAGACTGTGAAAAACCAGTATAGGTGGGTGATTCTAACCAAAATATGGTATATAACAGTCATAGACTGGTGAAAACGAGTATAAATGAGTTATTCTAACCGAAACACGGTGCAGAATGAGCATAAAATGATGAAAACGAAGATACATGGGTGACTCAAACAGAAATATGACTTAAAATGAACGTACAATGATGAAAACAAGTATATATGGGTAATTGAAACCGAAATATAATTCAGAATTAGCATACAATGATGAAAACCAGTATAGATGGATGATTCTAACCGAAATATGGTATAAAATAGGCATAGAATGGTTAAAACGAGTATAGATGTGTAATTCTAAACAAAATAAGGCTTAGAATAGGTGATCCGAGTATAATTGGTGTTTAAATAGAAATATGGTATACAATAAGCGTGCAATAATGAAAATGAGTATAAATAGGCGATTGAAGGTGTTGAAAGAGCAAGCAATGCCGAAAACGAGTAAAATGGGTGATTGTGACTGAAATATTGTTTAAAATGAGCATACAATGATGAAAATATGTATAAATGGGAGATTCTAACCGAAATATGGTTTAGAATGAGCGAAAGATCGGTGAAACCGAGTATAGATGCATAACTCTAACGGACTTAAGGTAAAAAAAAAGTGGCGTAGATTAGTGAAAATGAGTTTATAAAATCGATTCTAACCGAAGTAAGGTATCAAATTCTCGTAGATTGTTAAAAACGAGTACAAATGAATGACTCAAATTGAAATATGGTTTAGAGTGAGCGTACAATGGTAAAAACGAGTATAGATGGGTGTTTCTACCTGAAATGTGGTACCATAAAACATGCTTAGAATGAGCGAAGATCGGTGAAACCGAGTATAGATGCGTAACTCTAACCGACTTAAGGTAAAAAAAAAAGTGGCGTAGATTAGTGAAAATGAGTTTATAAAATCGATTCTAACCGAAGTAAGGTATCAAATTCTCGTAGATTGTTAAAAACGAGTACAAATGAATGTCTCTAATCGAAATATGGTTTGGAGTGAGCGTACAATGGTAAAAACGAGTATAGATGGGTGTTTCTACCTGAAATGTGGTACCATAAAACATGCTTAGAATGAGCGAAGATCGGTGAAACCGAGTATAGATGCGTAACTCTAACCGACTTAAGGTAAAAAAAAAAGTGGCGTAGATTAGTGAAAATGAGTTTATAAAATCGATTCTAACCGAAGTAAGGTATCAAATTCTCGTATATTGTTAAAAACGAGTACAAATGAATGACTCTAATCGAAATATGGTTTAGAGTGAGCGTACAATGGTGAAAACGAGTATAGATGGGTGTTTCGACCTGAAATTTGGTACTAAATGACCGTAGATTTGTGAAAACGACTATGAATGACATTTTGTAACCGAAATATGGTTTGAAATTAGCATACAATAAAGAAACCGAGTACAGATGGGTGATTCTAACTGAAATGGAATGAGCCTACAATGATGAAAACATGTATAGATGTGCTATTCAAACCAAAATATGGCATAAAACAGGCTTAGAATGGTGAAAATGAGTATATATGGATGATTCTAATCGAAATATGGTTTATAATGGGCGTAGATTGGAGAAACTGAGTATGGATGCAATAAGTCTAACCGAAATAAGGTACCAAATGCTCGTGGACTGGTGAAAACAAGTATAAATGAATGATTCTAACTGAAATATGGTTCAGAATCAGCGTACAATGATGAAAACGAGTATAGATGGGTGATTCTAATCAAAATATGATAAACATGGTCGTAGACTGTGGAAAACCAGTATAGGTGGGTGATTCTAACCAAAATATGGTATATAACGGTCGTAGACTGGTGAAAACGAGTATAAATGAGTTATTCTAACCGAAACACGGTACAGAATGAGCATAAAATGATGAAAACGAAGATACATGGGTGACTCAAACAGAAATATGACTTAAAATATAATTTAGAATTAGTGTACATTGATGAAAACCAGTATAGATGGATGATTCTAACCGAAATATGGTATAAAATAGGCATAGAATGGTTAAAACGAGTATAGATGTGTAATTCTAAACGAAATAAGGCTTAGAATAGGTGATCCGAGTACAGATTGGTGTTTAAATAGAAATATGGTATACAATAAGCGTGCAATGATGAAAACGAGTATAAATAGGCGATTCAAGGTGTTGAATGAGCAAGCAATGCCGAAAACGAGTATAAAAGGGTGAATATGACGAAAATATTGTTTAGAATGAGCGTTCAATGATAAAAACGTGTATAAATGGGAGATTCTAACCGAAATATGGTTTAGAATGAGCGAAGATCGGTGAAACCGAGTATAGATGCGTAACTCTAACCGACTTAAGGTAAAAAAAAAGTGGCATAGATTAGTGAAAATGAGTTTATAAAATCGATTCTAACCGAAGTAAGGTATCAAATTCTCGTAGATTGTTAAAAACAAGTACAAATGAATGACTCTAATCGAAATATGGTTTAGAGTGAGTGTACAATGGTGAAAGAGTATAGATGGGTGTTTCTACCTGAAATGTGGTACAAAACGCCCGTAGACTTTTGAAAATGTCTATGAATGACTTTTTGTAACCGAAATATGGTTTGAATTAGCATACAATAAAGAAACCGAGTATGGATGGGTGATTCTAACTGAAATGGAATGAGCCTACAATGATGAAAACATGTATAGATGTGTTATTCAAACCGAAATATGCATAAAACAGGCTTAGAATGGTGAAAACGAGTATATATGGATGATTCTAATCAAAATATGGTTTATAATGGCGTAAATTGGAGAAACCGAGTATGGATGCAATAAGTCTAACCGAAATAAGGTACCAAATGCTCGTGGACTGGTGAAAACAAGTATAAATGAATGATTCTAACTGAAATATGGTTCAGAATCAGTGTACAATGATGAAAACGAGTATAGATGGGTGATATGATAAACAAGGTCGTAGGCTGTGGAAAACCAGTATAGATGGGTGATTCTAACCAAAATATGGTATATAACGGTCGTAGACTGGTGAAAACGAGTATAAATTAGTTATTCTAACCGAAACACGTTACAGAATGAGCATAAAATGATGAAAAAAAAGATACATGGGTGACTCAAACAGAAATATGACTTAAAATGAACGTACAATGATGAAAACAAGTATATATGGGTAATTGAAACCGAAATAAAATTTAGAATTAGTGTACATTGATGAAAACCAGTATAGATGGATGATTCTAACCGAAATATGGTATAAAATAGGCATAGAATGGTTAAAACGAAATAAGGCTTAGAATAGGTGATCCGAGTATAGATTGGTGTTTAAATAGAAATATGGTATACAATAAGCGTGCAATGATGAAAACGAGTATAAATAGGCGATTCAAGGTGTTGAATGAGCAAGCAATGCCGAAAACGAGTATAAAAGGGTGAATGTGACGGAAATATTGTTTAGAATGAGCGTTCAATGATGAAAACGTGTATAAATAGGAGATTCTAACCGAAATATGGTTTAGAATGAGCGAAGATCGGTGAAACCGAGTATAGATGCGTAACTCTAACCGACTTAAGGTAAAAAAAAAAGTGGCGTAGATTAGTGAAAATGAGTTTATAAAATCGATTCTAACCGAAGTAAGGTATCAAATTCTCGTAGATTGTTAAAAACGAGTACAAATGAATGACTCTAATCGAAATATGGTTTAGAGTGAGTGTACAATGATGAAAAAGAGTATAGATGGATGTTTCTACCTGAAATATGGTACAAAACGCCCGTAGACTTGTGAAAACGACTATGAATGACTTTTTGTAACCGAAATATAGTTTGGAATTAGCATACAATAAAGAAATCGAGTATAGATGGGTGATTCTAACAAAATAGAATGAGCCTACAATGATGAAAACATGTATAGATGTGTTATTCAAACCGAAATATGGCATAAAACAGGCTTAGAATGGTGAAAACGAGTATATATGGATGATTCTAATTGAAATATGGTTTATAATGGGCGTAGATTGGAGAAACCGAGTATGGATGCAATAAGTCTAACCGAAATAAGGTACCAAATGCTCGTGGACTGGTGAAAACAAGTATAAATGAATGATTCTAACTGAAATATGGTTCAGTATCAGCGTACAATGATGAAAACGAGTATAGATGGGTGATTCTAATCGAAATACGATAAACATGGTCGTAGACTATGGAAAACCAGTATAGGTGGTGATTCTAACCGAAATATAGTATATAACGGTCGTAGACTGGTAAAAACGAGTATAAATGAGTTATTCTAACCGAAACACGGTGCAGAATGAGCATAAAATGATGAAAACGAAGATACATGGGTGACTCAAACAGAAATATGACTTAAAATGAACGTACAATAATGAAAACAAGTATATATGGGTAATTGAAACAGAAATATAATTTAGAATTAGTGTACAATGATGAAAACCAATATAAATGGATGATTCTAATCGAAATATGGTATAAAATAGGCATATAATGGTTAAAACGAGTATAGATGTATAATTCTAAACGAAATAAGGCTTAGAATAGGTGATCCGAGTACAGATTGGTGTTTAAATAGAAATATGGCATACAATAAGCATGCAATGATGAAAACGAGTATAAATAGGCGATTTAAGGTGTTGAATGAGCAAGCAATGCTGAAAACATGTATAAATGGGTGATTGTGACTGAAATATTGTTTAGAATGAGCGTACAATGATGAAAACGTGTATAAATGGGAGATTCTAACCGAAATATTGCTTATAATGAGCGAAGATCGGTGAAACTGAGTATAGATGCGTAACTCTAACCGACTTAAGGTAAAAAAAAAAGTGGCGTTGATTAGTGAAAATGACTTTATAAAATCGATTATAACCGAACTAAGGTAACAAATTCTCGTAGATTGTTAAAAACGAGTACAAATGAATGACTCTAATCGAAATATGATTAGAGTGAGCGTGAAATGGTGAAAACGAGTATAGATGGCTGTTTCTACCTGAAATGTGGTACAAAACGCCCGTAGACTTGTGAAAACGACTATGAATGACTTTTTGTAACCGAAATATGGTTTGGAATTAGCATACAATAAAGAAACCGAGTACAGATAGGTGATTCTAACTGAAATGGAATGAGTCTACAATGATGAAAACATGTATAGATGTGTTATTCAAACCAAAATATGGCATAAAACAGGCTTAGAATGGTAAAAACGAGTATATATGGATGATTATAATTGAAATATGGTTTATAATGGGCGTAGATTGGAGAAACCGAGTATGGATGCAATAAGTCTAACCGAAATAAGGTACCAAATGCTCGTGGACTGGTGAAAACAAGTATAAATGAATGATTCTAACTGAAATATGGTTCAGAATCAGTGTACAATGATGAAAACGAGTATAGATGGGTGATATGATAAACAAGGTCGTAGGATGTGGAAAACCAGTATAGATGGGTGATTCTAACCAAAATATGGTATATAACGGTCGTAGACTGGTGAAAACGAGTATAAATTAGTTATTCTAACCGAAACACGTTACAGAATGAGCATAAAATGATGAAAAAAAAGATACATGGGTGACTCAAACAGAAATATGACTTAAAATGAACGTACAATGATGAAAACAAGTATATATGGGTAATTGAAACCGAAATAAAATTTAGAATTAGTGTACATTGATGAAAACCAGTATAGATGGATGATTCTAACCGAAATATGGTATAAAATAGGCATAGAATGGTTAAAACGAAATAAGGCTTAGAATAGGTGATCCGAGTATAGATTGGTGTTTAAATAGAAATATGGTATACAATAAGCGTGCAATGATGAAAACGAGTATAAATAGGCGATTCAAGGTGTTGAATGAGCAAGCAATGCCGAAAACGAGTATAAAAGGGTGAATGTGACGGAAATATTGTTTAGAATGAGCGTTCAATG